>MJUT01041576.1:107125-117631 GCA_002080005.1 Gigantidas platifrons
ACTCACCACAGACAACTGATTGACTTGGACCGCACTGACCACAGACAACTGATTGACTTGGACCACACTCACCACAGACAACTGATTGACTTGGACCGCACTCACCACATATTTGGAAATTAATGTACTACATGTATGTATGGCATATTCAGCCATATATGATGTATTATATTTACAATTTGTGTATTTAAAGAAAATGAAGTCAGAACCCCCAAAAAAGTATACAACCAGTAAATTATACATATATTGAATGAATAATTTATATTTGGCAGGCAACACAGATCGGAGATAAGAGCATAGCAGCCACATGGTCAGAAAATGGCAAAGTATATATTTGGGACCTGACAAGACCTCTACATGCTGTTAACGATTCAAACATCATGTCAGTCTACACACGAAATGAAGAATCACCACCTCCTGTTTATACATTTAAAGGTCATCAAGTAGAAGGCTTTGCAATGGATTGGTCACCTATAGTTGAAGGTATAATAGCAGCAGATAGGTTAGAATCTCAAAATGTTGTCTCCCCTGGTAAAATTGGAAAACTCAGAAAGTTGTCAAAGTTGTCTCCCTGGTAAAGTTGGAAAACTCAGAAAGTTGTCTCCCTTGGTAAAGTTGGAAAACTCAAAAAGTAGTCTCCCCTGGGAAAGTTGGAAAACTCAAAAAGTAGTCTCTTCTGGTAAAGTTGGAAAAAACAAAAAGTTGTCTCCCTAGGTTAAGTTGGAAAATTCAAAAAGTTGTCTCCCCTGGTAAAGTTGGAAAACTCAAAAAGTAGTCTCCCCTGGTAAAGTTGGAAAACTCAAAAAGTTATCTCCCCTGGTAAAGTTGGAAAACTCAGAAAGTTGTCTCCCTTGGTAAAGTTGGAAAACTCAAAAAGTAGTCTCCCCTGGTAAAGTTGGAAGACTCAGAAAGTTGTCTCCCTTGGTAAAGTTGGAAAATTCAAAAAGTAGTCTTCCCTGGTAAAGTTGGAAAAGTAAAAAAGTTGTCTCCCTAGGTTAAGTTGGAAATTTCAAAAAGTTGTCTCCCCTGGTAAAGTTGGAAAACTCAAAAAGTAGTCTCCCCTGGTAAAGTTGGAAAACTCAAAAAGTTATCTCCCCTGGTAAAAATTGGAAAACTCAGAAAGTTGTCTCCCTTGTTAAAGTTGGAATACTCAGAACGTAGTCTCCCCTGGTAAAGTTGGAATACTCAAAAAGTAGTCTCCCCTGGTAAAGTTGGAAAACTCAAAAAGTTATCTCCCCTGGTAAAGTTGGAATACTCAAAAAGTAGTCTCCCCTGGTAAAGTTGAAAAACTCAGAAAGTTGTCTCCCTTGGTAAAGTTGGAAAACTCAAAAAGTAGTCTCCCCTGGTAAAGTTGGAAAACTCAGAAAGTTGTCTCCCTAGGTTAAGTTGGAAACTTCAAAAAGTTGTCTCCCCTGGTAAAGTTGGAAAACTCAAAAAGTAGTCTCCCCTGGTAAAGTTGGAAAACTCAAAAAGTAGTCTCCCCTGGTAAAGTTGGAAAACTCAAAATGTTATCTCCCCTGGTAAAAATTGGAAAACTCAGAAAGTTGTCTCCCTTGTTAAAGTTGGAAAACTTAAAAAGTTGGAATACTCAGAAAGTTGTGTCCCTTGGTAAAGTTGAAAAACTGAGATAGTTGTCGTCTCCCTTTACTATGTTGATCACAAAATGTTAAAGTGAGATAAATAATTTATTTTTTTCATTTAAAGGATAACTCCTGTCAAATGATTAATTGTTATAATTCAATACATTGTAACTTTTTATTCGTAAATAACTAATTATTAAATAAAAAACATCTTTATTAACATTAATATACCCAATTAGAAATATGAATATTTTGGACTTTCCTGTCGTAGTGTAAGTGGCCATGACACCTCTTCATGTGACGTCATGGAGACAGATCATGTTAGTTAAATAAATAAATAAATTTTGACTCTTCCCAACATCGATCCCTTTTGGTTATGTTTTAATATCAGATCAACTGCAATACAATGTTAACAATTTGTATATCTTTCTAATTTTTGTTCTTAATATTCCCATCCCATGTTACATTTTCATAAGACAAATGAGTTTATTTGTATTTGGGGGGGGTATCTACGTATAATTCCATGTTTTACATGATTGGCCGTAGGATAAATAACTGTCACTTTTAACTCGTTTTATACGTACATATGCTTCTTTCTTTTTTGTCGCCAATGCTGTCATACTTTCCCACGTTTTTCCTGGTCACTGGTCGATGTGTTAACTAGGTTAGTCCTGATCGGTAATTACAAAAAAAAATTCTCACACTTTCCCTTAGTGCAATAAAATGCTTGACGTGAAGTCATAATGATTTTGTAAATATCAAAAGATAAATATACAACGTTATTTTATGATTTGCATAATTTTTAATGATAAAGTTGCAACTGAGCAATGCTGCTATAATATACGATACCGATTGCATGACGTCACGGCTCTTTCGGAAGAGCTTTAATTGCAGGTATAATCCGAGAATGGATTATGCCTTTTGTCTCCTCACATTGAAGAGTTACAAAAAATGGCGATCCCCATTATTTGGTGCTACATGCAACTTCAATGACCAAATTCTACCTTACGGTTTACTATTTTTAACATTCATTAACACAAATGTCTTATATTTACTGTCATTTAAATTTTCACGCTAACTTGTTAAGACCATGGCGTTTTCCTTTAAAGTTAATCATAAATCATGCTCTTTTAAAGCAACATATAGGTTGGAATCTCAAGTTGTCTCCCTTAGCTTAATCTGGACCAACAAGCTTGTGTTAGATCACTGAAACAAAAGTTTATAGGCAGACGTGTTGCTCAACTTACACACAACATTCTAACTCCAGTCAGTCTTTATTTTTACTTCCTAAAATTTTATAGGCAGACTCAACTCACACACAACATTATAACTCCAATCAGTCTTTATTTTTACTTCTTAAAAGTTTATAGGCAGACGTGTTACACAACTTACACAAAACATTCTAACTACAATCAGTCTTTATTTTTACTTCTTAAAAGTTTATAGGCAGACTCTACTCACACACAACATTCTAACTCCAATCAGTCTTTATTTTTTACTTCTTAAAAGTTTATAGGCAGACTCTACTCACACACAACATTCTAACTCCAATCAGTCTTTATTTTTATTTCTTAACAGTTTATAGGCAGACTCAACTCACACACAACATTCTAACTCCAATCAGTCTTTATTTTTACTTCTTAATGCCACATGATTAGTGGAGAAGCAGTAAATGACATTTGTATTTTCTTTGGTGTGATCCCATCAGGGATTCCAAAATTTACCACACTCGAAGTCAGCATGCTCTTTATTACACTACCAGGGCAGTTTTCAGAATTTGAGATATTTAGCAATATTAAATAAATAATTGTGCATAATCAATAGTTATTTTTTTAATGGTCTTCATTAAACATTGATATTATCTTGACACTTCAGGTAGACTTCTAACCGGTGATTGTAAAAAGAATATCCATATGTGGAATCCAAAAGAAGGCGGAGCCTGGCATGTGGACCAGAGACCTTATAGTGGCCATACATCATCAATAGAGGACATACAGTGGTCACCCAATGAAAATAATGTAATTATAAATAACATGAGGGTCATGGAAGTTCGATATGGGTCATTCATGTACTTTGATTCTGAATTCCCGGATTGGTAGAGACACGAAATCCATGAACAATTGTTCCCCACAAATAAATAGTATTTCACAATAGATGAAAATAAATATAATTTATTGATTTAGTTTTACTACAATAATATTATTTATTTGAGGTTCAACATATTGTATTCTATGTTTACTGAACCAATATAGAAGGGGAATGGGCGGAACACTCGTTTAATCCTTATGCGTACTTAGGTCACTCCTGGTCTTATTTTGATATTCAAAAGCTACGATTAGTTATACTATATATTTATCTCATGTTCATTCACATTCTTCATATCATTTCTTACTAATCTATAAATAACTTGTCAACTTAAAAAATTTCAATTGTGAAAAAAGAATAAAGTGTATGACATTTTAGTCAATTTATAAAAATTGTAACTTTCAGGTTTTTGCCTCATGTTCTGTAGACAGATCAATCAGGGTATGGGATGCCAGAGCACCACCCAATAAAGCCTGCATGCTGACAGCTGATGAGGCTCACGATAGGGATGTCAATGTGATACACTGGAATAAGAACGAACCATTCATAGCTTCAGGGGGTGATGATGGGGTGGCAAAGATATGGGATTTGAGACAGTTTCAGGTAGGAATACTATGAAGGTTTACCAGTACCCTATATATGTTGGGTATATATTTATTCTTCTTAGAATTACATCCATGCCATTAGTTATAATCTTGACGATAGAATCATAGATATAATGATTGAAGACCTGTTTGATAAAATAACCATACTAAATATACAATCAAACCTCCTAGTGTTGAAGTAAGAGGGACAGAAGAATTTACTTAGAGTATTCAATTTTTCAGAGATAGTTAAACTAATGCCTAATAAAAGAAGGCCAATTTATTATTTCAAACTATATGTATCCTACTCAGGGGATACAACATTATGTGATACAGTTTGTCAGTGACTTACGACAGATCAGTGGTTTTCTCAGGGTACTCAAGTTTCCTCCACCAATAAAACTGACTGCCATGATATAACTGAAATATTGTTGAAAGTGGCATTAAACACCATAAACCAAAGCAAACCGTTAACATTCATAATGTTTCTCCTTTACAGAAAGGGAAAGCAGCAGCGTCATTCAAACATCACACAGCACCGATCACCTCTATAGAATGGAACCCTAATGACAGTTCTGTGTTTGCAGCGTCAGGGTCAGACAACCAGATTACCATATGGGACTTGTCTGTAGAAAAAGACACGTCTACGGAGGGTGAACCAGATGTACCGCCTCAATTATTATTTATTCATCAAGGACAAACAGATATTAAAGAACTTCACTGGCATCAACAAATGCCAGGTGTTATAATTAGTACAGCCCACAGTGGATTCAATATATTTCGGACGATCAGTGTGTGATAGTAAAAAAAACCAAATTTTTTATGGAATGATATTGTTTTTATTATTTCTCTATACTATCCATGAAAGATCAGTATGGTATTGATAATGGCCACAAAATTGACGAGGTTTGATTGATTGTTGGTTACACATATTTCATATATATTCAGGACAATATCAGGTTTAACAATATCTAAAACCTATACAGAAATCAGGGTAAGGGGTGGGTGGGACAGAGAAACTCGCAATGAATTCTGACTGCCATAGAAAAATATGGAGAGTTGGGTAGGAACTGGCAAACAAATAACATTTTGTAGCTGCAAAACTAATGACTGAATTGTTCAGCAGAAGATATAACATATAACTACTGTTATATTGCAAAGATTGTATTTAAGGGATATTAAAACTTAGTTTTGGATGAGGACCATCAAAGGATCATTTCAGCCAAGTTTGTTTTAATTTGGTCAAGTGGTTTCCAACAAGATTTTTACAAATCAAATTTTCTTTTGACGATGGTATTGTCTGTCCTTTGATTTACATCTTCTGATTAACCCTTTGGTATCTTCTTTTGTATGTAATATTTTTAAGATTACAAATGAAATAATAAAGTTCTAATGTGATGTAAACCACATCTGCAGTGTTATAGTGATTGGCGTGCTCGCCTTGAGTGCGGTAGATCATGGGTTTGAATCAAAGCAGACTATAAAATTGGTATTTGTTGCTTCCCTGCTATAAAGCACGCCAAATTAAGGAGAGAGAACAAAGACGGGTTGGCTTGGAATCAGGATGTGTTCGAGTGGGGCGACATGTCTATCTGTGGACTTTTCATTGAGCTAGCACTATAAACATCCAACTAAGCATGTTGGTCTAGTATAAAGTGGACATCATCATCAACTCATTGAAAATTAACTTGTTCTCGCCATGATATAGCTGAAAAATTGCTGAGTTGGCATTAAAACAACAATCACTCACTCACACTTAATGAAGTGAATATCGTACTTTATTATATAGATAGGAATAAATTCCGATATTTCACATGTGAAATATCAGTTTTTTCCCGCCAGAACTACTTTTAGACAACTATAAGTGTAGTGGTTACGTCCCTTGTTGTGTTACGGTGAATACACACATGATTGTAAAACTGAAACAATTAAACAAATGAAAATAAAGTTTTAGTACTTTTATAAATTATTTTAATTGAATCATTTTATTTATACATTAAAATCAAACACTTGCTTATTCTAAATCGAATCATTTCACTAGCATAACACAACAGATTTAAATATAAACAAACAACGGCAATGTTAAAAGTGCATTGTAGATTGTCAGTTTCCTAATTCCTTTCACCACCCCTTTTCAATGAAAAATCGTCTGCTTTGAACAATCTTAAAATAAAAAAAAACAACAACAAAATGTCTGATCATTTTGACGCATATACGATACGGCAGCTGTAGAAAATGTGGAAATGCTAGAATTTAATATTCTAGATGTCCAAACAAATGTTCCAAATTCCAATGGCAATACAAATGAAAATGTATATCAAACTAAAGCCCAGCCGGGTAGATTTCAGAACGTTTCATTTGAGGACATCGATTCATTCCTTAGTTCGAAATACACACGACTCGGACAACACATCGTGCCTGGTTCCTCAGATAAATCGGACTGACATGAGTCACAATTGCAATGAATTTTTCCCACAACAACTTTACAAATCCACCCGTATTCAAATAAAATCCAGAAACTCGTCCTTCATCTAAATTTCCAATTTTTTTCATCGAAGCGACAACACTTGACTTGTTTGAATGTGCAGCCATATTGATTACACACTATCATTGCTCGTAGATTCATGCGCGTGGAATGAAATATACAAATTAAATAAAATAATATAAAAGAAATTTTGGAAGTTTCCTAATTCCTTTCACCACCCCTTTTCAATGAAAAATCGTCTGCTTTGAACAATCTTAAAATTAAAAAAAAACAACAAAATGTCTGATCATTTTGACTCGTGGACGGAACAAGTTCCGCCCACTCGTTTAATCCTTATGCGTACTTCGGTCGCTCGTTGGTCTTATTTTGATATTCAAAATCTACGATTAGTTATACTATATATAATGTTATATTATGGGCGATACAAGAGATAATATATTTAGTGTCAATATTTATTCATGAGAATATCACAGACTGAGCACATTTTATCTTACATTATATTTCACCATTTTATAGTCAAGGCATTTGTCATCTTTTCTACCTCATGGTACTGTGTGTGAAGTAACGACCTACATTTCTCAGAATCAACACCTCCTAACCATTCATTATACAGGTCAAACACTGACTGTAAGCTATCTGGTAAACTGTTGCCAATTGAATTGTAAATTGCTGTAACACGATCCACAAGTTCTTTGGCAGTTTCTTCTCCCTCTGGACGTATTTGTCCTCCTCCATTGTTGCAACCAGAGGGACAAGCCATGATTTCTACAAAGTGATATTGACATTTTCCACGTTTCACTTTTTGTACAATGTTTTGAATGTTTCTAAATCCATAAGCTAAGGCCATTTTGATTGGTGGATGTCCTTGTACTTCTAAAGTAACTTCTTGGAAATCTTGATTTCTGTGAAAAAAGGAAAACAATAATTATCTGGTTGTACAACAATATCAACTAGATGTGTGGGAACGACCCGAATGTCACTGCCGTGAACATTAAGGAGGCTGGCAAATGTTTCACCCTTTTTTAATTCCCTCAGTAATAGGCTAAGAATAACAAATGAATTTCAAAGTTGATCTGTAACTTATGATTATACACTCTCATACCAAAAATAAAGTCAATATCCTAAATCATAGTGAAATAAAGTGGTGACAACTAAATATAACTCGGCCAAAAATCATTGGACCGGAATGAAATGTAAACTTGATCTTTAACTAACTTATCATTATACACTCGTATACCAAATATCAAGTCAATATCTCAAAGCATATAGCGAAAAATAGTGGTTGCAACTGTTTTATTTCAGAATTACAGACATGGGTAACACTATATGTCCCGGCCACTTAGTGGCGGGGACATAATAATAACTACAGTAAATATGTAATGCTTAATTCAACAAATAATAAAGGTACAATGTATAATTAGATATACTGATGTACATTAAACCTTTACACACAGTATATTTTGTTTCGATACACGAGTACGTCCATTTTGGTGTTCCACATTTACTGGCTTATTAGATTTTGAAATCATCCATATTTATTGTTCTTGACACACTTTAAAAAGTTGCAAGTAAAATAAAGATTAAAAAAACACCAACATATGATCATATATTTCTTTATGAAATCGAAAAAACAACGTATTGTGTACGTATTTTTAACACGTGTGTAAGTATTGATTTTTTTTTAAAACAAATAAAAACATTGTCTGATGAGGTGTTTTACCAAATATAGATTCAATAATTGTCAGGAAACTTTCAAAATGATAACTATAACAACTGGTATAAAGCACAGGCGCTCGTATCACGGACTTACCACCCCCCCAGTGATTGGGATTAAAAAAAAATCAATGGGACTATGGCCCCCTTCCCTTCCTTGTCAATGGGACATTTTTGATATGAATGGGCCATAATGACAGAACTATGCGCCAAAATCCAGTGTGAAAAATAATGTAGAACAAAAACATTTTACAAACTTTAATACATGGGTGGAGGAGATATATAAACTATCTGACAACTCACACCCTTCTGTTTGAATAAATAGGATGAAGGACATATGAGCTTGAACTTAACACTTTTTTTTAATTCTTGGCTTAAACCTTGATCTGGACAAAACAATCCATCTGATATGCATGATAAACGCTGTGCAATGCATGAAAATTCCCATTTCACGTTTCCCGGAGAAAGTAAAAAAACCACGGGAAAGTGACATGCTGATCGGTATCCGATACTTCCCGCCGGGAAAGTGTTATAAGTCCGTTGTTGCTCATTATTGTACTTTGCGGTTATCAGATATATCAGTTTTTGAAACTGGTTTACGATTTATTTAAGCCTGAATTCCGTATGTAAAGGTATAAAATTGTATGTACACAAGGTACCAGATATCGATGTTGATTTGCAGTTGAACTTTCACAGATCATTTTGAAATAAAAACTAAATTATGAATTAGATACATTGATTGGGATTAAATTATTTTCAATGGGACTATGTCCGTGCAGTCTTGACAGAACGGTTCAGCTGTATGTACGTCTGACTTCATCAGAAAACGAATGCGCGCGTATGACGCAGAGTTTTTATGTGGAAATGCGCCATTTCGTCGGGTAATGCGACTATGGCGCGGGGCGCGTGGTAATCCCAATCACTGCCCCCCTTTTTTCTAACTTTCTGTTTACAAATTTATTCTTAATAAGATTTCTTTATTATTTCATCTCTTTTTTCCTTATTTTAAGGGGTATGGTAAGTCGTGCCACTTGCGCCTGTGGTATAAAGTAGATAGAATTTCCCTAGTTTTACTAATTTTGAAGAATTCCCCTAGTTTGACTAATTTTGAAGAATTCTCCTAGTTTTACTATAACAATAGCTGATCTCTCACCTTAAAACTTTATATTCTATCTGTGTTACATCATGACCAAATAGATTGTGTGCAGCATACTTCAGTACATGTTCTAGGTATCCTCCAGACCCCCCTCCATCATGATTTAACAACTGATTAGCATGTGCTTGTGTAAACCTGAAATGTAAAACAAATATAGTCACACTATCATGAACTCGGGGAAAATTACTTGTTTCTGAGATGCTTTTGAGCCAATAATAAATTGTTAAGAATGAGATATGAAATATTCTCACAAAGTACAAATAAATCTGTAGAAACAGTGATTTGATTCTTCTTCATTCTGTGTTTTTCATGAAATTTTAAAAGCATGTGGAGAATATCTCCTAACTAACATTTCATGTTGACAGCCTCCTTATGATGGTAAATTGTCCAAACCCACATTTTTTTGTTATTGTGAAATGAATTCTCCAATAATTCCATATACATTTTGAACACAGTGTTCATTCAAATAGATTTTTTTTAAAAGAAGATTTATACACGTTTCTTCTTGATTCCTATTCTGAGATATTGATATATTTTCTACCTCAGTGTTTTGCTTAATTCATGCAATAGATAGAAGGTGCCATCATGGCTGAAATCTTACGGTAGTTAGATATACAGTGAAACCTGTCTAAACAGAACCCTGAGTAAAGTGAAAACCTGCCTAAACTAGACAGACTTTACAGTCCTATCTACTGAAACCTGAGTAAAGTGAAAACCTGCCAAAACTAGACAGACTTTACAGTCCTATCTACTGAAACCTGAGTAAAGTGAAAACCTGCCTAAACTAGACAGACTTTACAGTCCCATCTACTGAACCCTGAGTAAAATGAAAACCTGCCTAAACTAGACAGACTTTACAGTCCTATCTACTGAACCCTGAGTAAAATGAAAACCTGCCTAAAC
>MJUT01041576.1:130653-148669 GCA_002080005.1 Gigantidas platifrons
AATAAATTTATTTAAAAAAAAATCTTTTATGATAGATTCAAAACAGAACGTATTGATAGTTTGTGATACATATTTCAAAGAAGTTTGGTACATTGTAGTTGTTTGGGGCAATAATTAATAAACAATAAAATACAATATACTGTACTAAGATTTATTATAAAAAGATAATATTTTCATATATCACTTATGAAATTAAAAAACAAGACAATCAATAATACTTAAAAAACATGAAGTAAAATATGAAAGAAAAAAAACAATAAAGGAACTGTGGAAGGAAATGTACAGGTGGTGGCTTGTTTTTTCATAAAAATTCAAATTGAAAAAAGGAAAGAAGAAACCATTTTGATAAAATCAACCGATTTCTACAAAGTCTTTTAAGAAATCAAAGATCTTTCAAAGAACTCAGAATTATTCAATGCACCACCTGAGTTCAACTATTCACCATGTCAAAGGTTATTACTTTCATATGCATGTAAATAATAATATGCAAATTTTATATCATCTACAAAAAGTATCATTAAAGCTTCTTAACTTTGCACATGAATGATCCACTGACTTTCAAAAACAAGATTTAAATTCTATGAATTTTATTCGTAATGCAGCGAAATTTTTGATTTCCTGCCAACCACACAGGTAAATTCTCAAGCCTGTGACATCACGGCAAACATCCCTATTAAATAATTGTCACCAATCACGGTTTCCGTAAATTACTAATCACTTAATTACTAGTAATTAGTATATATCATTAATTACTTTCTTTGATCCGTGAAAAAGATCGTGTTCATCAATAAAATTAAAAATAAAATACAAAAAATATTAATTCATATTTTTTGTTTATTCTATTTACAATATGTGGTCGATTTGACTCTCATTTTGATGTCGTTTTGACATGGGGCCGATATGACTCAGACTGAGGAAGTTTTCACTTGGGTACGATTTGACTGAAAAACTGTGAAGGGCTTATTGACATTAATTTTTAAATGCCTGTGTGTATAGGTCGACACATTTGTATTCCTGGTACAAATGTGGCAGAATGTCACGTAATCTAATGTATAATTTTATAAAGAAAAACAGTATTTGTTTAAACCTGTGATGGTGTTATAAAGTCATTTAAGTCTGTCAGCTGTAGAGCACCACTAAAATTGGAAGCCATGTTCTGCACTGCAATTCTTTAAACCAATCAAATCATATATATCATATTCTAACCAATCAAATACCTCGTTATAGAATCGTGTTTGGTATATTTATTTACTTCCGGTGAACTTTTTTTTTTTGCTTGTTGACATTCTCGAAGATGATTTCTTGACAATGAGATATTGACATATCATAATTTTACATTAAAATGAACGGATCAAATACAAACAACGACCCTGTCATATTGGCAACAGCAGGATATGATCACACCGTTAGATTTTGGCAGGCTCATAGTGGAATTTGTTACAGAACTGTCCAACATCCAGATTCTGTATCCATTTCTTTTTTTTAATAAAAAAAAGTTACTTTATGTATAAATTTTTTGATATGATTGATTAGAAGTAATTTAAGAGTCTAATAGTGCAAATGTATTAATAGTAAAACTGATCTCTCCCCTCTCCCACTTTCTCATTTATAATTTAGAATGCTCTCCTACCTCAGCCTAGAAGCCATAAGAACTGTAGTAAGTTCATTACCACCTTTGCTAATTTACTTGATGGAGATCTCCTTTAGCTCAGTTGGTAAAGAAGTGGCTTAGTGAGAGGTCCCGGGATCGAATCCCATCGGGGATGTTGCATTTTTCAGAGTTCTTCTTTTGGTATACAGTATACCATCGACCTCCGATGATTACATACTGTTGCATGCGTGGACTGCAAAAATGATTAGAAATATGCCAAAAAGAAACAATAACAATTTAATTTGTAAATGATATGAAAGTAAATTTAGTGTAGAAACAAACTTTTAGTGATTAAAACTATTTATAGAATATTAAAGAAGAAAACTATAGTAGGTTGCAGAGAACAGCAGATGTTAGCTGTTCTCTGTATCTGTATGTGTACATCATAGAATCCCTGCTGGGCTATGAAACGACGGGGGAGAGAGTGCATCTAGTCTCATATGGGGCTACTACATGTAGCTAGTAGCCCTTTGAACTCCTCTGTGTTATTTGCTATTACGAGGCTGTTTTCTAGGTGGTTCCAGTCAATGGCTGTTCTTATGAATAAGGAGTTTCCTGAAGCAGATGACTGAAGGTATATGGACAAGATTAAGTGTATTTATAGGGAGTTGGTTCCACTGTGGTACCGTATTGTATATGGGAAGAATGAATGTCTATGTGTGTCTTTAGAAGTATGAAGTTAAAACATGCTCTACTGTTACATTACTATTAGTAACGTCACCAATTTTCGATAATATGTTTTATGTGATAAAATCTCATGTTATTTTGATGGTCACAGGTGATGTTATAATGTAAAATGAACTGAAGAAATCTGGACATGTCATTAGAAGTCCAGGTCCTGGCATGGGACAGACATGTTGACGTTAATTTTTTTCTTTTTTTATTATTGAGTTTTATTGTAGGCAAAGCAACTCGTGTTATTCATTGTCCCATAGCAGTGAACATTAATTGTAAAGGAGACTGTTCATTAGGGTTGAAATACTGGCAATTAATTTAATATATTAAGTAATCATATATCATGCACATGTTGTAAATGCCAAATTTTCTAGAATCCATTGTGCATCATGCAAATCAGTATACCGGTACTATGCATTATACAATGTATCTACACAATAAATACAGATGTTAATAAATATCTTATATCCTTAACACATATTCTTCAGCAAGTGAATGCTTTGGAAATAACTCCAGATAAACAGCTTATAGCTGCAGCAGGTAAATATCTAAGAAAACAATTTCTTATGTTGAAATTTAAATCAAGTGTATTTGAAAAACAATCACAGAGATAATTGTGTTCATGCACATTTGATGCAACAAAAAAATAGGAGGCTCAAGAATGGTCTTTTCTTACTAGCAACCCTTGGGTTCTGATTTGACATAATGACTATCTTGGAATATGAAAATGAAACATACACCATTACTCAAACAATTATAGACCAAATGTTTCCCTTAAAAAAGTTGTAATTGCAAATCAGAAAAACCTTTCTTGAACCTCCTAATTTTCAAGTTTCATCAAATATGCATGACCCATGAACACCATCGTTATTGGGTATTTTCCCAATAGTATATATATGTGCACTTCATTTTAATTTTGACAAAGCAAATACTGGATCTAGTGTTCTGATTGACAGTTTTAGTATGAATATGAACCTTGTATTTTAATTTGTTTTACCTCAAAAGTCAAAGCCAGAAATAAAGGATGTTTTAAAATTAACATCATTACGAAATGTCAACTATAACATCAGCAAAAATTCACCTTAAAAGGAAACCTTTATTAACATTCAATATGACCTTTTTAAAGTACAAAAAATTAATTTACAACTTTCCAGTCTGATTACAAATTTGAAAATGTGGGCAGATTCCTTAAATACACCCTCCTTTCCATTTTTCTCAGAGTAAGAGCTTAATCCCATCTGTTCAAGTGTTTCAAGTGTTTTCAAAGATGTTCAATATTTTATTATTTTTTAAGTTCAAAATCTTGCAAGATATTGTGATCACTAGTAATTTTGAGCATGATGAGCTATTAGTGAATATATGATAGTGTGAGACCTTATGCATGTAATAAAATGTATACATTATTTTGGTATAATACAAACTTATGGTGAGTTAAATAGACAATGATAAACATGGGTTTGATTTCCTGATCTGAGGTCAAATCAACAACTATAAATTGGTATTTGTTGCTTCTCCTTTGAACGTATAGCTTAAGGAGTAAGCACAAAGAATCTGAATTTGACTTAGAAGCAGGATAATCTGTCAGAGTGAAGTAGCATATCAACACATGAACTGTATTGTTTCAGTTTTTAGAACTTGGCTATAAAAATCCAATTAATCTTTTCAAAAAGTAACTTTCCATGATATAGCTGAAACATTGCTCACTCGCCAGTAAACAACAATAAACATACTGAACTCATACTGTAGCAAATTGTGACCAAAACTTGCATGTGGCATTATACCTGCAATCTACTAACAAATAAAATATTTACCTGATAATTAGATAGTAAAATGTACATGTATTCAGCACAGAACATATTTTTGTAGGTTATCAACACATTCGTATGTATGACTTGAATTCCAACAATCCAAATCCATTGATAAATTATGATGGAATATCAAAAAACGTGACAGGATTGGGATTCCATGAAGACGGCAAATGGATGTACACAGGAGGAGAAGATAGCTCTGTCAGGATATGGGATTTACGGTAATACAATTGAATCGGTGAAGTCAAAACATAATGAGAATGGAGCAAGACGAAAATCAGAAGATTAATTTAATTACTAATTTTTACTAACAGTTACTTACTTTTTCAGTGGTATTTTATTTTTTAGACAAGATATACTCAGAATGAGATACATGTGGAAACCCTCCATATGACAGCATCATTTAAGAAAGAAGGGAGGTCTAACCCTTTCACTTTTTTTATTTAAGTGCCTGTACCCAGCCAGGAAAGTGAGTGTTCATGTATTTGTGTGTTAGGGGTATCAATAATTTTGCCTCTTTTAACAATTTTGGTATATTAATTTTAGAACTGTTCTGATGATGTGGTATTTGTTGTTTTTCATTTTGATACAACATTATGTGATAAAGTTTATCAGTTACATGCAGCAGGTCTATGATGTTCTCTAGGTCTACGTGGTATTTGTTGTTTTTCATTTGATACAACATTATG
The DNA here is from genome assembly GCA_002080005.1 of Gigantidas platifrons. Classification (NCBI taxonomy): domain Eukaryota; kingdom Metazoa; phylum Mollusca; class Bivalvia; order Mytilida; family Modiolidae; genus Gigantidas; species Gigantidas platifrons. Next base: position 135,477 of record MJUT01041576.1, read on the forward strand.
TGATAAAGTTTATCAGTTACATGCAGCAGGTCTATGATGTTCTCTAGGGTCTACACCAATTAAACTGACCACCACAACATAACTGAAATGTTCAAACATTCCTTAACATAAATCTACATTTACCATATTTCATTCATCTTTAGTGTCAAATCAAAGAAAGATAGTAAAATTATATTGACCAATAAGACAACACCTCTCAGTGTGTACTTGACTTTAATACATCAAGATTTGGAGTGAGTGAGAGTGGTTGTTGTTTAATGCCAAATTCAGCAATTTTTTTCCCGCTATATTATGGTGAGAACAAATTACATTTCAATGAGATGATCATTGATGATGATGTCCACTTTGTACTAGACAAACATGCCAAGTTGGAGTTGTAGTTCTATCTCACTGAAACAACAGTCTGCAAGTAGAAAAGTCGATCTACTCAAACACATTATCCTGATTTTGAGCCAGCCAGACTTTCCTCTTACTCCTTAATTCTGCGTGCTTAGCAGAGAGTCAATTTTAAGAATTTGGTTTAACCCAATCAGAGTCCAACCCATGATCTACCACACTAGAGACTAGCACACTAACCATTATGCCACCGATGTGGTTCCTCAAGATTTGGAAGGTTTGTCACTGATTGGTCAGGGTTGAAAATATGACTCCTGACATTACAACATATAGAATGTTGTTAGCATACCACAAAAAAAATATAATAAAAAGATCCAAAAAACATCTAATTTTAATTAGATTGACCTGTAATCATGATTGATTCCTTGAACATTTTTCTGGCAGTCCGTGATTATCAATAACAGAAAAGACAGATATATTAGAGCATACAGTACAATCAGAGACATACCATGATAAATCACTGTGGTAGATGTATCAGTCATCTTACTGTACAATCAGAGACATACCATGGTAAATCACTGTGGTAGATGTATCAGTCATCTTACTGTACAATCGGAGACATACCATGGTAAATCACTGGTAGATGTATCAGTCATCTTACTGTACAATCAGAGACATACCATGGTAAATCACTGTGGTAGATGTATCAGTCATCTTACTGTACAATCAGAGACATACCATGGTAAATCACTGTGGTAGATGTATTAGTCATCTTACTGTACAATCAGAGACATACCATGGTAAATCACTGTGGTAGATGTATCAGTCATCTTACTGTACAATCAGAGACATACCATGGTAAATCACTGTGGTAGATGTATCAGTCATCTTGGTGATACTGCTATATCTTTTATTCTATTAAATGTATCTTCAGAATTTCTTTTGTATTTATAGTGTTACTTGCTATCACCCACAATTCACAAGAAAGTAAGTAAATAGAATTTGTATTTGAATTTTTGGTGTTTTATGCCACTTTCAGCAATATTTCAGCTCTATCATGGTGACCAGTTTTAGTGGTGGAAGAAGCCGGAATACCCGGAGAGAACCACCGACCATGGGCAAGCTGTAAATGAGTAAATAGATTAAACAGGGCACAAAATATATCAGTATCACTAAGAAGAGTGATATGTCTTTCAAAGTGATTTATCTCGCAATGTCTCTGACTGTACTGTATCAGTATCACTAAGAAGAGTGATATGTCTTTCAAAGTGATTTATCTCGCAATGTCTCTGACTGTACTGTATCAGTATCACTAAGAAGAGTGATATGTCTTTCAAAGTGATTTATCTCGCATTGTCTCTGACTATACTGTATCAGTATCACTAAGAAGAGTGATATGTCTTTCAAAGTGATTTATCTCGCAATGTCTCTGACTGTACTGTATCAGTATCACTAAGAAGAATGATATGTCTTTCAAAGTGATTTATCTCGCAATGTCTCTGACTGTACTGTACCTACAATATATTTAAATTACAACTTCTGTCAAAAGTGATTTTCAGGAACACATTGTATTTTCAGGTCTAGGAATTTACAGTGCCAAAGAATATTTCAAGTCAATGCACCTGCTAATTGTGTTTGTTTACATCCAAATCAGGTATACATTAGAAATACACTGTGTAGATATATGCTGAAGATTTTAATAATTATAACTTTTAAATTGTCATATTGATGTTCAGTGTAGAATTTCATTATTGCTGGAAATCAATTTGTAGTGAAAATCTTGACCTTGCATTGAGTACACCGAAATGTAGATACGATAACATAACCCTCATTCCGCTGGTGCTCCATTTAGGGTTACGAATCAATCCCATTCAACGTATGGGAGCAGCGCCCGGAGTGATTCACACCGGGCGGTTTTTTGTCCTAATTCCGTTGTAAGTGGTTGGAAAAATTAACGGGGGAGAAAGATAAATATATTTAGGTAAACCTTGAGGTGTTAAATAATCGCTGCAGCAATCCATGGTAGACTTATATCCATCTGAAAATTTGAATGCATGAAATCTTCTTTCTGTCCGACATTTTGTTTACAAGTTGCTAGTTCACGCGCACTTGCCTCGTTTTTGAGATATCCTTATTTGGATCAATTTTATAGTAAAATCGACTTTTTCGTAGTAACATTTTCCATATTTGGCATATATGGATAGGCTCCGCCCATCGCGAGAGTCTACGTAAGGTGTTATGGCGGACAAGTAACAATTTTCAAATACGAAACCGGTCTTGAAGATAGAAACAGGGATTGTAACACTTATTTCGTATCACCATTACTTAAAAATTGTTGGGAATAATAAGATATGACCAGATATGCAAAAAGAAAGTTGAAATATTCACGGAACGAAAATTTTAATTTGCTCCCATACGTTGAATGAGATCAATTCGTAACCCTAAATGAAGCACAAGCGGAATGAGGGTTACGTTATCGTATCTAACCGAAATGGGGTTAGGGTTATGGTGTTTAATGCCACTTTCAACAATATTTCAGTTATATCGTGGCAGTCAGTTTTATTGGTGGAGGAAACCGGAGTACCCGGAGAAAACCACTGACCTGCCACATGTCACTGACAAACTTTATAGCATAATGTTGTATCAAGTACACCTTGCCTGAACTGCCATATGATCACGACCATGACAGCCCCTACACGGAAATGTAGCACAAAATAAACATTTGATTCACTGAACTTTTAATGTGCAGATTCATAATGTGAGGAAAACTTAAAAGAAGTCAGCAAATAATTAAATCTCAAAAGTAAAGCTTTGGTAAAATTTCTGCTGAAAAAAAATACATAAAAGAAATTAAAACTAAAATGGACAGAAAATATAGGCCTAATTAACAAAAGTATTTTTGTTCACCAATAAAAATAGACCAGATACAATATTTACATGTTTAAGTAGAAGAGGATGGATTTTCAAAATACAGGTGGAGTAAGAAACGCCTTTGAATTTAGCCAATATAACAATATCTATTACAGTAAAACCTGTCTAAACCGAACCTCTATGGGACTTAAGAATTTGTTCAGTTTAGACAGGTGTTTGGTTTACACAAGTTCAAATTACAGAGACATTAAGTAGATGGGACTGTGATGTCTGTCTGGTTTAGGCAGGTTTACGGTTTACTCAGGGTTCGGTTTAGACAAGTTTCACTGTACCATTATCACTATAACAGGAATGTCTTTATTGCCAATTTTGTTTGGTTTAAAAACAGAGGGAAATTTAGTAGCTCACCTGACTCAAAGCATCATGTGAGCTTTTGCCATTATTTGGTGTCCAGCGTCCGTCCTTTGTCAAACAAATTTCATCTCCTCTGAATCCATGGGCCAATTTGAACCAAAGTTAGGCTAAATCATTCTTAGGGTGTCTTGTTACAGAATTGTGTCCAATGCTCCTGCCAATCATACAACATGGCTACGCTTGCTTTAAATAGAACATAGGGGAAAACACACATACAGACCCAATAAAACCACATTTTTCAACGAAATGAACTGAAATTTGGACAGTAATTACGTTTTAATGAGAGAAGTATGATAAATGATACAGGTTTTACTGAAACATTATGCATTTTGCTGATTTTTGATGAAAATATGCAAATTCAGCTGATTCTGACAAAAAAATTATTTGAAGATTTTCTCCTCTGAAATCACTTTAGCCGAATTAAATCAGATGTTAATAGGGCGGTCCTTGGTAGTCCTCTTTCAAAATTGGGTCCACCAGCACAGCCCTTCATTCGAGATGGCTGCCATCACTACAAATAGAAAATTCTTTATTTTACTATTATTTTGCAGTGAAAATGATTTTCTTTTATGTAAACAGTAGCTTCATAACAATGTATTGTTTAACATATATTCAGGTATTTTCTGTATATTTAAACCAATAATGCAAATTACATTTTGTAAGCATAATTAGATAAAAAAAAATTGCATAAAAATCATCTAATTCAAAAACTGTTGATTGAAATGAAATTGTAATGGATTGAAATAGTCTTTGGGTAGTTCACTTTCAAAATTATGTCCAACAATCCTGTCTTCCACCCAAATGGTTGCCATTTCTTTAATTGATCATATGTCTAAATGAATTCAAATTTGAACTGCAGCCACATGACAATATGTAGCTAATTAACATATCTTCATTTTTTTTTGTGCAAATTTTTGTTCAGCCATTTTACAAAGGCTATGCAAATTTAGCTTCTTCTGATAATAAATCACATTAAAATCTTTGTCACCAAATTATATCAAATTAAGCTGAGATGACTTTTGGATTGTAATTTGAAATATAAAACAAATGCTCTGAATTTTGCTATAAAATTTAAAAGTCAAATTCAAAACCAAGTGATTGATTACATGCTCTTGAGTTCAGTTTGTTATTGCACTACATTTTGCTGTTAATAAATTAAGTATGAGTTAGTTTGTATTTCGCTGTTGTGTTAACGCTGAAATCAAAAATAGAAATTTAGCATGTGAATTCAATGATTAAGGTTGAGCAAATGTTTCTACAACATGTAAAATGGGGAAGACAGATTATTACTTTGTTTCTCCTGTAAAATGGGGAAGACAGATTATTACTTTGTTTCTCCTGTAAAATGGGGAAGACAGATTATTACTTTGTTTCTCCTGTAAAATGGGGAAGACAGATTATTACTTTGTTTCTCCTGTAAAATGGGGAAGACAGATTATTACTTTGTTTCTCCTGTAAAATGGGGAAGACAGATTATTACTTTGTTTCTTATGTAAAATGGGGAAGACAGATTATTACTTTGTTTCTCCTCTTTATAAGCAGTTAAACACTGGTAATTGACTATTCAAACAAATTCCTAGCTACGGAATCGTCTTTAAAAAAGATCTTTAGAGCTACATCCAACTGTCAAGACAACAACAACAAAGGCTTAAAATATCTAGGTAGAACTATGACATTACAGGTCACAATAGAAGTCAAGAAGCAGATTGAATATTGTTAACCACTGATCACAGATAGGAATTGATTGATAACAAGTCATAATAAATGTACATTTTAAGCAGTAATTAATAGACATAAAATGGAAAACAAAAAGTGTCAGAACAGTTGTGTTCCAAAATCTTAAAAATTTGTAGAAACAGAGGCAAAATCTATACCACTAACACATGACTGTTACCTGGGCTTGGTACAGGCACTTCAATAAAAAGTGGCAGAGTTAAGTTAGATTGATGGGTGCAAACATAGGAGACAATTTACAAAAAGATATATAACAAAGGTAAGGACAAAGTAAAACTGAATATTTTTCTTTATTCCAGGGAGAATTATTTATTGGAGACCAGAGTGGATCGATACATGTTTGGGACCTGAAAACAGATAATAATGAACAGTTGGTAAGTAGCTTATGTTAATTATATGTTAATTATTTTGTTTGAATTTAAAAATTCATCACAAATAATTTTAATTTGAATAATTGTCAAGTCAATTGAGTGTGTATTTAAAGTTTATGCATTTCTGCAACGTCACATTATTGTTTGGACAGTGGATAATTTGTAAGAATCTACAGTTTAATTCTTTTGTTATTGCATATTTGAACTTAAATTTTTTTTTATTTTAACCTTAAAAATGTGAATATCTGCTGGACTTTCCAAGTCTACTTTAAGTTTCAAAACTTCCATCTCACCACCCGGCCATGGCTTTATCAAGTAACTATTTTAAATTAGTCAAATAATACTTTAGAAATTTTCAAATAATAAGGGGCATGGTAAGGAGAGTGGTTAAGGCCTGTGACCAAAAGAGTAATAGTACCTAAAAATGTTTTCAGAATTAAAACAAAACTCTTCATGTACATGTATTTGTATTTAAATAATCTCTGATACTATTATATATTAATTAAGGAGATGGTGTCTACAATTATTGGTTATATTCTTACATGTATCTCATTTTTTGCAGTGAAAACAAAGTTAAAACATTGAAAAGATTAAATATAAAAGTTTTACGATGTGTATACGATGAATATTCTGCTACATGTATTATCACTACAGTAATTGGAAATGACCTTCATACATATTCACCAAGATCAATACTGGTAGTGTAATTTTCAAAACTCTCTGCAAGCAAATACCTGAAAAATAGAAAGTGGTACAGAATGGGGATTTTGTTTATATCTCTTGATCTATGAACTCTAAGAATGTCCTATAACTACTCCAAGCGATGGTCATGTTAGTGCCCTATGTTGATTCACGTTTTAATAAATCTCGACAAAACTTGTTTTTGTTCCCTTTTCTAGCTGAATCTATTAAATTTCATATTTTTTTCATGTGTCACCATTTTACCTTTTTCTACATCAATAACACTTGTATGTCTACACACTGGAAAGCCAATGGCGTTTTCATGAAATAAACCGAGAAAAGCTAAAGTTTGTATTTTCATAACAGTCTATTTGTAGATTAAAATGTTTAAAGGGGAATTTGCGGTAGTGCCTACCGCCAAAATTTGTGGGTGGAGCTTATCAGCAAAAATATCCGTTGATATGAACAGCATATTTATGATTCTGTATGTCACATGACCAACGTGACCAAGGTCACATACCTCAGAAATCTGAAGTGATTTTTGTAGGTTTTAGACTGATGAAGAAAATTATTTTTTAATAAGACTAAAAGTTTCGTAGGGAGGAAAACTAGTGACCATGCCTGTTAAATATTTTGCCCCAAAAGTAACTATTAAACTGTGTATCATTGATTTTTCCTCCTCGAGATGACCGTGGCCAAAATAATGAAGAAACTGAATGTTTGCTCCGCCCACAGCTATTTATACCCACGCTCCCTCTTTAAGTAAATGAAAATAACCCAAATCGTTGACAATATACGTTTAAATGATATATCTGTTGACAGATTCCTGAACAAGATGCATCGATACAATCAATCAGTATAGATCCCATGGGAACCATGATGGCTGCCGTCAACAATAAGGTAATGTGTTCATCATACATACAATGAATTAAACCAACTTACTTATATATAGTTAATACTTGATAATTATATAAAGTCTAGAATGAAAAGGACAGTGAAATACTGATAAACTGATACGACAGCTTAATTGAAATAAAGATAATACATACATCTAATCAGGAGGGTTTTAAACTGGCTGTTTACAGCAGTTGACTGCTAAATTTAAAGTGACCATTAGAGCAAGTTTGACTGACAGTACTTCGTCAAAAGACAACTGTAAAACTGTACACAAATTTGTACAACAGTTGTAACATGTGATCAAAATGACTGTATGTTATCATATTTTCTAAAAATATGTTGGAATGATTTGTCATGAGGTGCTAGTGTACCTTGATCTTTTGGAAAAAGCAAAACTATTTTAAAATGTTCTGAGATGTAAGATATTCTGTTCCAAGACAATTGTATAAATGAGCATTACTATTATAGTTATCTTTACAAGTTTTGTGGCAAGAAAATCGAGGAAATGTTTGCAACCACAAGACAAAAATTCAGCAACGAAAATATTATGGAAATTGATGTGCTTGTTAAAAGATAGACTATGTTTTTTAGATGAACTAAAACAAAGACTACTAGTTTATATTGTATAATGTTTTTATTTATCTGTAGGGAAATTGCTATATATGGAACTTAACTGGTGGAAAAGGGACAGAACCTACAAAGTTACATCCAAAATCAAAATATCCTGCCCACAGTAGATATGTACTTAAATGTTTATTTAGTCCTGACTCCACGTAAGTATTATTGTCGACAATCTGAAAAACAATCAATTAAGAAATTTTTTATTAGTACAAGAAAAAAGATATGAGTTTCTCAAGTAATGCTTATACAATAGTTTTTGGTTTTGCTTCTACAAAGTAAGATTTGAACTATTTGAGTACCAACGGCGTATGTATCCACCTTTTGGTTTAAGTTTAGGTCAAATTTTTCCCTGAGATATTAGGTGCCCTATAGTGTTGTCACTTGACACGGTGGTGCATTTAAGAGGAGTGTATCAGTCTCTGACAGAAAGTAACTATAGGTCACCATGACCAATATTTCATGCTTTATTGACTTCAATTACATTTCGCCTAAGTTTGGATGCACATATTGCATTCTGTGAACTCCTTAAAAATACATGGTCATCATAACCAATATTTCATTACTTTAATGACTTTGTTATAGTCAAACATACCAGTTTTTTTTTATCTTAGATTATATCAGGAATGCTTTATTATATAGGACATTATAATCATGCTACTGAGGTAAATGATCTATGAATGCCCTTGTACAAGGCTAACTTGTTCGGCTGTAAATCTGGTATTTGCTGTTTTTCCTCTAAGCACTCATGATCAGGATTATTAAAGAGCAAATCTATAAAAATCAAATTTATTATGTTGATGAAGTACAAACCAAATAATTATCATCATCTCCTCAAACGGTGATTTGTTCTCGCCACAATAAAGCTAATTTTTTTTTCTCTTGTCCGTTAAGCAACAATCATTAACTCCTCTGTTATAAAATTTGGTTGCTGCAGGGCGGTGGATTTATCCAGCATTCCGTTTTCCTCCACCAATAAAAAGTGACTGCCACGATATAGCTGAAATATTGTTGAAAGTGGCATTAAACACCATAAACCCAAACCTAAACCTATAAGATTTGGTGCTAAGTGGAGATAAAAGGCATCTTCATTGATGTAATTACAAGTGTTATATGTCTAAGTGGAGATAAAAGGCATCTTCATTGATGTAATTACAAGTGTTATATGTCTAAGTGGAGATAAAAGGCATCTTCATTGATGTAATTACAATTGTTATATGTGATATGTTGTTATAGGTTATTAGCTACAACATCAGCTGACCAGACAGCTAAAATATGGCGCACAGCTGATTTGACTTTAATGACAGAATTAAAAGAAACGGCACAGCGATGGGTCTGGGATTGTGCATTTAGTGGAGACTCACAATATATCATTACAGGTATACATATAAAGGGAGAAAACTCATATAGTTTGGGAAGTAGAATTGATAGTTTTTAGATTTACAGGGATCGAATTTAACTTTTTCTTCCACTAGCAAAAAATAGCCAGTACAAATTTTTTTCACTAGCTAAATTAAATTACTACTAGCTAATATTTTTAAATCAAAATTGAATGATTATTGGACATTATAACATTGGTTAGGCAAGTCTGGCAAGAATGTATTAGAATTCAGACAAGATATTAGCTCTCAAAAGAGCATTATTAATCAAATATTTCCATTCTAATATTTTTTTACTTCATTTTAAATTTTGAGGCTGTTTTTTTTCTTCAAATTGTCCCATATTAAAATGAAATGGTTGGGCCAAAAAAAAATATGTGTGTTTACGGTTGAATGTAAAAAAAAATCTAGGGTCGGTGATTCGGCATTAATTTTTTTTTTACTATCGGCAAAACCGGAAATAGTCGTTCCGGTATTTCATTTTCGAAATTTCTGTCAATTTCAACGAAAAGCTAGCGGTTGAATAAATAAAACATTGCAGCTGATTAAACAACAAAAATGGTTATCCAAATTCTGTGTACTTTTGTAAATTTAACAGTCACAGCCACTTAAATGTTTTTGACAACTACGATATTATACACAAAACTGAAAGTAGGAAAATTTAGCACACTCGTAATTTTTTTTCGAGTTCTATTTGGCTTTTATTCGCTAAATTTAATATTTCCCATTAAATTTTATATCTGGATTTATTATCCCCCCGCCAACGAAGTTGCGAAGGGATATAGTAATGCTACCACCCGTCCGTCCTTCCGTAACATCCTTGTGAACACTCTAGAATCAACATCTTTCAATGGATTTTGACCAAACTTGGTACATACTTAGTCCTTAAGAGAATCTGGAACCCTATTGATTTTCAAGGTCATAGGTCAAAAGGTCAAGGTCACCGGGTCAAATTTTTAGGCAAGGGGATATGCCATGATTCGTGCAGTCTTCGAAATTAGCCGGTGGTCCGGTGCCCGAGGCCAGTAAAATCGGTCTCTGGCTTGTAAAAATCCCAAAACTTGCAGTCCACCTGGCTTGTGCATTTTTTGACTGAGAAGTGGTATGTATTTTTGTTTCAGCTGTTGAAAATTTTGTGAAGTTGCTGTTTCAATTATTTTTTAAATAAAGATAAACAATTTTGCCCTCTCGAGAAAGGAAAATTTGCAGTCGTAAATATCTCCATGTTTTGGAGAACCGCATATGCTATTGAATTGTATAGGCAAGTCCTGAGTCATCCGATGGAGAGGTTCAGAAAGATTTACTTGATCTTGGAAACATTTGAGGACACATGCGTTTTTTGTTGATATAAACATCAGATTTGACATTGAATAATTATTTTAACTAGGACAAACATCGGTTATGACTCTTTCCATAAAATTTACTGAAGGTGTCCGCCCAGGTAAAAAGCGGCAGACACTAAAGAGATCGGCAGCGGAAATTTATTATGCCAGTGCAGCGGTATTAACAAAAAGACTATTAAATTTCAATCCAGCTGGATGAAGAATTGTCCCTGGTCATTTCATGACGAGGAAACAGACAGATAGATTGAATTTTTACGGTAGTGTTACATATGTTCGTTGACATAGATTATTCAAACTGAATGCGGTATAACTAGAAACCTGGAAATTGTCTTCAATGCCTACATTGTTATCATTAAACTTCATTAAAATAATAAACTTGTTTTGATTATAAGAGCTTTGTCGTTCACTAGTACTAGTAGTAGTTGTGACCTTTGTTTTTGTGCATACAAATCAGCAGAACATGTGAAGTGGGTCACAAAATTTCGTGGAAATAGTTTGTTCTAAAAATAAATTTAAAGGGTAAGTAGCAGTATGGTAGCTCAATGGTGACCACAAAATTATGATTTATTATACGTATATTTTTGAAGCTTTTCACATTCATGTTAATAACTGATCATATTGCTTTAAATGATACCTGGAAGCTATAATGAAATACACATATAATTAAAACTATAATAATTGTATAATTTGATATTGTACACTTCCCTATCTCTTTATTCTAGATAGTGCTTCAATTCATATTTTGAATTATACTTGTGTACATGAAACCAACTTACACATTTTATTTTCTTCTTTGATGAACATTGCTTAAAAACTCTAAAATCATAAGATTATGGCACTCATTGTGTTTCAAAGATTTTTTATTTTGACCGGGAATCTCCAAGAAAGTCACGTGACTTTGTTTACCAGAAAATGGAAAAGCCATACAACACTTGGGTTTAGGATTGCAGCTTGGGGACATATATATTCAGGCCAGTGTAAATTGCAAGAATTAGGGAATAAGAAAAATACTCCATTTTGTAAAACATATAATTAAAGAATAAATCTGACCCTGCTAGAAATGACCAGATTCATATTGCAGGTTATAGCGTACTAGAGAAATCCTCAAGTTGTTGAAACATGCAAGTGATGACGTCAGACAACAAAGCGCATGCAGGATATTTACTTTTCCCGAAAGTCCATGAACTTGTGTATCCACAATGTGTGTGGCTAGGGGGATAAATAGTGTTTGAAATAATAATTAAAAAAAGAATGAAAGAAGAATAACAAACACACATTTTTCTGAAGCTCACCCCCAAATTTGAAAAATTACAAATTTTTTTCGGGCCAGCAAAATAAAATTTGGGCTTGTGGATTTTCATGATTTACTGGCCCGGTTGGCTTGTGGTCTGAAAAGTTTTTCGTGAAGACTATTTGTGCTGCCCTTGTTTATTCTTTTCTACTTGAGTTATGTACATGTATTTAAAACTGTTCTATAATGTTCTCAGATTTATCAAACATGATTTCTATAATCCCTGTTTTCTCTACTGGTAGCTACCACATTGGAAACCAAAATTATTATTTATGGAATGTCTTTTGGAAATTACTGCCACATTTTTTTTAGCCAAAATCTCATTATTTTTTTGGAGGGGATGGGGGGTGTTTTGGCCACCATCATATAGTACCGTAGTTAGATTTACGTCTACCTATGTAAACAGAGTGACTATAAAGAGCTTAAGTTGCCAGTTCTGTTTCCATCCATGGTTATAAAATTCAATTATATTTTTATTTCAATATGTGATTCTACTATTGGTGCCATGCTATCATTTGATTTCTTTGTATTTTCAGCATCATCAGACAATATGGCGAGACTGTGGAGTGTAGATACAGGAGAAGTGAAAAAAGAATATAGTGGACATCAAAAAGCTGTTGCTTGTTTAGCATTTAGGGATGAAATTGTGCAATAAAGATAACTAATATTATTACATATATACAATGGTAATTCACAAGAACAAAGAGGATTGATTTTTGATTGATTGATTGGTGTTTAACTCCAACTTTAGTAATATTTTAGCTATATTGTGGTGTGAACAAAGAGGATGTAAATAAACATATGGGTAAACATAAACAAATATATGTAAAGCAAACAGTAATAGAGAAACCCATGCACTGTATAGTCCAGTCAATATGCGAAAAACCCCAAACAAATTGCAACAGAAAAATACAGTAGCCTATTATCTTTATATACATATGTTTTAAGAGATATAAAAAGTCGCCATCAAAATAATATTGGGAAATGCATGAATTTAATCAAGAAAAATTAATGATCTGGTCGTGAAAACTATTGACGGCCATTGCGCTCCGTACGATATTATAAAATACAGAATCGTCTTGGGTATTGCAGACAATGAATAGAATTAAACACTTTGTTATTGAAAATTAGTCATGAATTGTTAAGTATATATTAATATAAAGGAAAAAACACATTACAGTCGAAAAATTATATAATAAATGCACCAGAAATGTACGATCTTTCCCATTTTTACCTGACGGAAAGCAGACGATTTTTT
>MJUT01041576.1:193626-225362 GCA_002080005.1 Gigantidas platifrons
TACTCCGTAACAGTTAACCAGGTCGTGACATAGATACTCCGTAACAGTTAACCAAGTCGTGTTTCCGACTCTCAAAGAAGTGATGATTTCAACTTAACCAACGGGAACCATTGCTTCATTAGCCTTCTTGTTAGCAGCAACCCTCTATCAAGGAAATTATGAGAGCAACCAGAAGCTCTGGAATATCGGATCAACTGAGAGATTTTACCACATATGCAGGTGCTGCGGGAATGTTGCTACATATAAATGGAAAATTCAAAATAGGAAAATTTAAATAATCTCTTTCGTTGCAATGTTTTGCTCTTAGCCGACCCTAATTGTCAATTTCGAGGTGTAGGGCAATCTATGAAGCAAACCTAGCTGTATCTGTGGTATCAATGGGATTGATGCGATCAACAAAATCAACAAACTTACTATTAGTTATAGAAATGACATCATCTGTATAGCGGAACGAGAAATTAAAGCATCGAGATAGCTTCTTTTCGGTTTTTTTTTCAGAATGAAGTATGAAGTCCATCTCGTACGAATAAGTCGACAAAAAGGGGAACACAATTAGTACCCATAAGAATGCCGACTCTATGTTGAAAAACAGTTTCAGATAACTTTTTGAGAGAATCAGTGTGTTTTTTGTTTTTGTTTGTTTTGTTTGTTTGTTTGTTTTCTTTTTGCAAAATACGATTTTTAGTTATTTGTATCTACGTTGACTATTCGTTTTACGATTACATTTCTCTAATTGTAAAAACAGAATTGAACATAAAATTTAATCATTGTTTCACATTCAGCCTCAATCATCAGAATTTCAATAATTTCGTTAGTGCTTGTAGTGTTTCTTTTAAAGGTTAATTATTGAATTTATTTAACATTTGTTCATTTTGGTTGATAGATTGATTGACAGCTTTACACAGTCATGCATATTCAGAACGAAAACAAGTTCAACAATTCATTAAAATGAGTGAAAGAAATGAGAAATAGGACAACCTGAGTAATCGTGTACGTCTTCTACTATACATTTATAGAGAGTTGTGAAGGAACGACTTAACATTGAATTGAACACAATGGGTCTTTAACTTACAAGGGATATGATACTCTCGAAATACAGCACTAAAAATGTTGCACGGTCTGGCAGTCCCCTTTCCAATCAAGAGGATTTCCCCTATCCACAACATTGTGCCGTGCTTCCAGGATAAAACAGGAGAATGCCGTTTAGGTTAAATATATCTGCGGTACCGGTCAAGGTCGAATTTGGTTATTATTGTTTTAATGATTCTGGAGATATGTCTCTACTAAAAAACGTAGATAGCTCATGTAGCGTTTCTGGAATACACTTCATTGGATACGCTCATAGTGAACAGACTGGAAGACCAAACAATTTAAGAGTCTTTGGGATCAAATAAAGGGACTAACAGGATTGCCAAAGTCAGCTAAGATGATCTACAAAAATGTATACCTGACTGGGGTAGAATTACCTTCATTTTAAATAATTACATTATTAAGGAACTCTAAATTTCACACATTTTTACTAAGTACTGACTACAGAGCGGAGTTTACCCTCTGGGACCAATATTTCACAATGCACAGGCTCAATTAGAACTTGGTTAATATTCCGTTGCTATGCCCTTTTGTTTTCTTTACATTAGCTGGAAACGGAGACTTCCGTGTCCAATAGCGCATTTTTCGATTTTATTATTTACTTGTGTTGCACAACATTTTTGTCTAGATTTCAAAATCCATTCAGCTATCATTTCTTTGTCGTTGTACAATCTTCTTGCTGTTATTATCTTATAACATGTTATTAGCATATTACTTTAATGTGTAAAACTCTTACACGACTGCATCATTTCATTAACAGGAAGAGGTTTATGCACATAAAACTAGTTTAACTCGGCCACTTTTTTATTAAAGTGTCTGTACCAAACAAGGAGATAGTAGTTATATATGTATTAGGGCCTCTGTTTTGCCCCTGTATCTACGATTTATCCATCAGATTTTCAAACTGTTCCGATCCTACACTGACAATTTTATTCAATTTATAACTACAGCTATTATTTTAAAGCATATTTTAATAAATCAGCTATTAATGGTCATCCGATAGTCATTTTTATTATTCAGTTTTTCAAAACTAAATTTAAATACCACCCATTGCACACCAGAGGGAGGGAAACCTACTGAAGTCCTACAACTGAGATAAAATTATATATGTTTACCTGTTACAATCAGGCATTGTTTGGAATTGGATGTAAGCCATTTTAATTGGTTATCTGGTATGCAAATGGCTAATATAAATAAAAGCTAAAAATGAAAAAAACCTTTTGTAAATTTCTTGAACAATTTTGTGGAATCAATATTCATTTCATATACATGTTAGTAATACATATAACGGTCATTATCAATATGTTCAGGCTTTCTCATTAATGTCTTGTATATTGACAAATCACATTGGTAACCTACTCATACCCAGAAGACGCAAACAAAAGACAATCATAGGTCTGTTTTTTTGTACCTTTGGAATATCAACTAAAGAAGGTATTCCATCAACGGTCAAAACCGATCTTCTGAGCTACTGTGTCACTTGTTACTCCATAGTGGTGTGATTTAGATGTATTTTTTTAAAAACAATATGTTAGAGTACATGCATACTATCAATGTTCGTCTCGGCATGCAATTGATTTCTCTACTCTTTACACATATATTCCTCACTCTAAACTAAAAAAAAAGATTAAACCTACTCGTTCAACTGTGTTTCATTGTTAGGAAGAGACACATATATTTGCTTAAAAAACACTCTCTAACAAAAAGGTTTTTATTAAACTGATATCAGAAATGCTCGATTGACAACATATTTGGTGGAGGTGTTTTTCAGCGGACAGTTGGTATTAATATGGGTACATGTTCTGCACTATAAAAACTACAGATATGATCATGAATTATCACTTTGGTTTAGGCTATGGTGTTATAAGGACACTTTCAATAATATTCCAATGATATCATGGAGGTCAGTTTTATTGGTGGAGGAAAGCGGGTTAGCAAATTTTTATCACATTATGTTGTATCGAGTACATCTCGCCATGAGTTGTATTTCTTCATAAAGCAACTTTTAGCAAGTTTAACAATCACATTAAATATCTTGGACTGGATTTGATTTAAGTATATATATTTATATATAGGGATGTCAACGAGTACTCGAGTATTCGAGTATCACTCGGAAGATCCGAGTATCGAGTACAATTTTCGTACTCGAATACTCGCCTAACTTTTTTTTATCTTTAGACATTTTCCCTTTCAGTTTTCTCTTTGAATATTTCCTAAGTAAAGTTTAAGTGTTAACAAATAAGAATACAGTTCTTCTTCTTCTTCCGTATGTTCTAAGTTGTTAGAAATAAAATCGGTACGTTAAAATGCCTCCACACAAAGCAGCGGCATGGAATTATTTTAAGCGATCGTTAAATGGAAATACTGTCAAATGCACTCTTTGTGGTGCACAATTAACAGAGCTAGAGTTACAAAGTTATCTGCTCTACAAGACTGACTTAGAAAAATCCCCACTCCAGTGGTGAGCTGATAGAGAAACCAAATATCCACGATTATCAGTTATTGCAAAACGTGTGTTAGCAGTACTGGCAACATCCGTTCCTTCGGAGAGGATTTGTTCATCTGCAGGACTAATTGTAACAAAACTTCGAAATAGACTATCATCCGAAGTTGTAGATCAGATCATTTTTCTGAACAAGAACAAAATTAAAGCGGCCCGCAATAAACCCCATACAACTGATTATGTGTATTTATAGCGGTGTTAGTACAGTAATTGTGTTGTTTACGGATCAATAACTTACAATTAAGCCGTATTTGCCTTTGATTGTTAATCATGCATGTAATTGTAACTGTCACTTCTTTGTATGTATGTTTGATGATTAATTGTGTAATAAATGTTTATTTAAAAACATTAAATTTTCATTCTCAATTAAATATTGCACTGTAGTCGTATATTTGTAAAATGTTTGGTTGAAAAGCACAATTTGGTATTAGTCTTTCTCCGAATCGTCAAAGGATTTCAGAGAAAAATATTGTATCTAGTTGGTCATCAAATCTGTTTAGTCGGATCATACGTAATTTGGTATTAATTTTGTCTTTCAACATATAATCAACGGAATAATGATAGTCATAGTGGCGGGTCATATATTTCTTCAGAATGTTGAGGTGTCTTCCGAGTACTCGAGTACTCGCGAATATCTGTTCCGAGTACTCGAGTATTGAATTCCAGAAATTTTGACATCCTTAATTTATATAATGATATTTTTAATATTCATATCTTAGGATGATTAAAATCAGTGATGAACGATTAAACTTGCACATACGTTAATTGATGATTGGCTGAATACTCGTAAGAACTAATATGATGGGTGTAAATCTGAAACTTCCTTGTTGGTAAGTATAAAAGAAATTGGAAATACCTAATTATTTTCAGAGCAAATAAAATGTAGAGTTTGATAATGGAGAAAGATGATGCCATAGCTATCGTTGGGATAGCATGTAGATTTCCAGGGGCTGATGATATTGATGAATTTTGGGAAGTTTTGAAAAATGGCGAGGATCACGTGCAGATTATTCCAAAAGAAAGATGGGATACCGAGGCAATCAACATTCAAAATCTGAATGATGACTGGAAATCCTGTGCAAGAAAGAGTGGTCTAATAAAAGAGTAAGTACTAATGGGTTTCTATCGTTCTTTATGATGAATAGTAAACAAACTTGCCCGTTACAAACACATACTAAAGTAATGATCAATCTAGTTTGGTTTTCTGAGACTATCTCTCTAATAATTTATAGGTGTTTGTCTCATGAACATCTACCCAATGCCAAATGCGTCATGGTGACTTTAAGATGAAAAGCAACAATAAAAGCGTTGTTCATTTACTATTTTTATCCTGTATTGATTAGGATTTTCGTTTCATGTACCTTTACTCCATATCCCCTTTATATATAATTTAATATACATTAAATTCTTGGAAATGGCATAAAAAATATATATTATATATCTACGCACACTAAATTTTGCATTGAACAAGAACAAACAATGACCAATTTTTACCAATCGGGAAACTTTATAAAAGGTCACACGGGGTCATTGCAATTAGTAAAAACTATTGCCGGCTAATAATTAATTCCGGGTTTAGTAAAATATCCTTACAAATGGTCTAAAATATTATCTACTTGATTTTTATTGAATAAAACTGGGAAATACTATCTACTTAAGTAATATTATTATTATTGATGATCCATTTCATTAACTATTAGATCATCCATCTCGTCAAAAGAATTTCATAATTTAGGTGAAAAAGTGACAATGGTATGGGGCCATGGACGTGTCATGGCATATTTTTTTTTCAACGGACCATCAACACGGCCTCTCTTAAAGAAGTGCTGTTCATTTGGGGCTGCTATGAGTTGTATTTCATCTACAAGAGGCGAGGTATTTTCCGTAAAGGGGTCCATCATCAGGAGGAGTTGATTCGTCACTCATGCGCAGTAGATAACTTTCCCAAGGGATTGTACCACACAGGAGCGAAACTAGGTCATATTTTGTGTATATAACGCTTGATCTACATTGTATGAGCTGTAAGAACGACATGCTGCCTTATGCTTTATTTTAAATATATCTTGACAAAACTGTTTTGCCGATTCCGTTACATTACTCATGGGATCTATGAGTAGTTTAGCATCTGTCACCATTGCTCATGGGATCTAGAGTAGCTTACCATCTGTCACCATTTCTCATGGGATCTATGAGTGGTTTACCATCTGTCACCATTTTGCCCTTTTCCAATATCAATAACAGCTATGTATGTATATCTCAAGCCAATCATGATATGAATATGCATGACAAATTGTTGTGAGGACATAAATGATTTTCAGGTGATGCTTTTACGAAATAAATTAAGATAGATATACATGTACTAGATATTAGTCAACACAGGATATTCAAGCCGGTGAGGATACGTGGAAATGAAAAGGAAAATAGACCATTTCTCCCACTTTTCTTTACTAACAAAGGTTTGAATGCCACCAACCTGAGCAATGTTCTACACCATAAAGCTATTCCTTATTGCAGAGAGTAATATGTTCCTATCATTACATATTCCTATACTTCACCCATTGTAACCAAAATCTTTAATTATAAATCTGTATTGCAGGACTTCAAAGCATCAAAGCTAAGCCTCCTGATTGTTCTTGCCACAATACTCCATTCAAATATAGTCCCGATGGCAACGTCATTACGGGGATTTCATCATCATAGACAATGAAAATCTCCGTAAAATCCTTGCTAAAGGTCCAAAATATAGTGAGTCACAGTTCATAAATTGCAAATACAACTTCAAACTTCTTATGGACTCTGTGGAGGATTAAACAGAAAATGGACTAAACGAGAACAAGAGGGGGTTGATACCCTTTCAGAATGGGTCAAAGGTGTAAGGTCGTTGATTCAATTTCGAATAGGAAAACTCAGTGAGCACAAAATCTACATCTGTATTCTAAGATCTTGAAATTGCAGAAACCTTGTCCACTATTTATGACAAATATGGTGAAGTTCCTGCAGATAAGGTCCCCAACAATAAGCATTACATTGATTGCTTAAAAATTATATATTAGGCTTGGATAGCTCACAAGGTAATCCTACTTATACGAGTACTACGCTATCAAAAGAGGAAGTAATTGATAATCACATATCAGTCTTGACTTCTTTTGGTTTTTCCATGAAAGATGTGGATTGTGATCTTCTCTTACTGTATTAGATACAAAAAAAACAAGTGTCCATACAAACAATGTTATATCACAGGAGCTGTCAAGTGTTCTTCCAAGCCTCTTTCTAAAATTTTAACTTCTATATTTACAGCTGTCAGAACGGGTCTCCAGAAATATCATGATACTTGCTTTTCTAGAAGTGGATTTTTTTTTTTTTAAAGTTGGATATTAAAAAACTCAAAAGATTTCCAGGAGACTTTAGGTTCTAGATCTCAGTATCAGCATTAAAACATTTAATTTCTCTACCTTTTATAACACCATTCCACATACTCTACTAAATCTAGAATTAAAGAATTGATTCAGCGTTTCTTCTCAGTATCTTCCTATTGGTAGAGACTAATCTTACTTTGTCAAAAGCCATTCAAAATCTAGTAATAAATATAATCAGGACGAGATCATTCAAATATTAGATCTTTAATCGACAACATATTTGTCCTGTTTGGTGGAAGGGTATTTCACCAAACGATTAGTATTCCAATGGGTACGAATTGAGGTCCGCTACTCGCATATTTGTTTCTACATGTTTATAAGACAGACTTCCTTCAAGGGCTTCTCAAGAGTAAAGATAGAAAATTAGTCCAGACCTTTAATTCCAGCTTCCGCTATATAGATGATATTCTGTCACTGAGCAATTCTCGATTTGATGATTACCTACATCGCATCTATCCAAATGAGCTACTTATACTCAAAACTCGGCTTCTTACATTGACCTTGACATTGAAATCGTTAACGGAGGAAGATTAAAATAAAGCTCTACGACAAACGGGATTACTTCGCTTTTCCAATAGACAACTTTCCTTTCATCAGCAGCAATATTATTCCAGCATCACCAGCGTATGGAGTTTACATTTGACATTATTCTAGAGCTCACGATCAGTACAGCGAGTTTCTGGACAGAGCTCAGCTGCTGACTCAAAGCTACTCAAACTAGGCTACGTTGCTCCTACATGTAGGTTGAAGTCATCGCTACAAAAGTTATACAGTTGTCATCATAATCTGGTTGACCGTTACGATACATCCATATCTTAAATGTCAATGGATCTTTTACTTTTTACGTAGATGTTTTCTTTGCTCTATCTCTGCCAAAACCTTTACAGTATTTGACCGTATATATGAATAACGTGGCAGGTGTCTTACAAGAAGCAGGAACGGCTTAACCTTCGCAAGCACCTGATCTCACCCCCGGTTTATTGGTGGAGTCCGTAATGCTCATCTCTTTTAGTATTTTTTGCTGTCCTATTATGTGTCTTTACGTTCTGAGTTCCGTGTTGTGATGTCCGTTACGATTTCAGCATTAAAACGATGTTCGGTTCGTCTTTACCGTTAGTTGTTTGTAGGAGGGGCCGTGTCTTATTTACTTTAATTGTATTTGTTTGCGTATAGTGATGTCAAACACATATTGTGTTGTGTTTTTTGTTTTGTATGTCTTCGTCTCCTGTACCCTATGTTGTTCTAACGTTTATTGATTTGATAATGTCATAACGGTCTATTTTTGTTATGTTTTTCATATATTTTCCTGTTAAAATCTTTAGGTTGACGAAATAACCTAACATTCTGAAGTCCTGGCATTAAACGTATAAATACCGTTGTTGAACTTGTGATTTAGCTAATCATATGATTAGCCATAATTACATGATTCATTCCTAATCACATAATTAGCTAATTCAACGATTAAATATGATTAGTTATTGCATTGATTAAATTTCAGCTCAGCAACAAAATTTAATAATTACGTAAGCCAAGTATGGGATTAGGAATTAATTATATAATTTTGGCTAATCATCTGGTTAGCTTAATCACAAGTTCAACAACGGACCCCAGAGACTGTAAGATAGAATCAAATTTCATTTTAAGGCCATGTGAGCTTTTACCATCCCTTGATGTCCGTCGTCTGTTAACTTTTGACATTTGAATCCTCTCCTCTACAACCGCTTGGCCAAATGAACGGAAACTTGATAGGAAGCATCAATTGAAGATGCTCTATAAAGATCGATCATTTCGTGATGATGCTTTAACAAACATGGCCGCCATTGGGAATTCTTGTTTCTGGTTGGTTGATTTCTAAAAGAAATCTTCTCCTCTGAAACCGCTTGGCAAAATGAACCGATACTTGGTAGGAACCATCTATGACAGGTACTCTATAAGCTTACCTCATTTCATCCCGAATTGACAAAACATGGTCGCCATGGGCAATTCATGTTTCTGGTGGGCTGAAATTTAAAAAATATTTTCCTCTAAAACTAGGAGGCACAATGAATTGTTACTTTGTAGGAATGATGTATGGAAAATCCTGTACACAATTGCCATATTTCGTGCAGATCATACAACTAATATGGCAACCATAGGCAGTTCTTGCTTGTTATTGACAAATACAAATATCTTCTCTAAAACAATTTGGAAAAATTAATTGAAATTTCGTAGTAAGCATCTATGGAAGGTTCTGTATAACGTTTCCTAAAAGTGACAGGTGAACGACACAGGCTCAAGCCCACTGCGCCTCTAGTTATATATATTCATACTCGCCTTTTTTAATTATTAGTTCCTACAAATGGGATAACAAATTCTTTGGCATAAGTGATTCTGAAGCAGGATGGATGGACCCCCAACAATGTTTGGCTCTAGAAGTAACATATACGGCATTGGAGGATGGTGGATTCACGAAGGAAACACTGAAAGGAACAAACACGGGTGTTTACATAGGTAAGTTTAATGAAGAAAGGTACCTGTATTTTTATATTCTTTGAAGGCTAATTCGATTTTATGCACACTTCGCTAGTGGTCGCAACATGAAGTTTGAATCATGTCAGTACGTCCATTATTGGTTTACTTTCAAAAACATAAGTCCCCCTACAGAAATTACTTGAAGTATAAATATAAGGTCAGGGACCATTAAAGGTAGGCAAGGTTGGATTTTGAACCTTACCACTCTGTTCTGGAGTTATGCCCCCTTTTTGTAGCTTGAAATTGAGGAGGTTGTGTTTTAGGGACACTCTCCATTTAAAAATCAAATTATGTTTTCGATTCCTGTCATATCACTGGCAAACGTCAGTCTTGGAGCGGCAAATGTTATATAATACATTGATTGAACCAGCTAATGATATTTAAATGATTGAATTAATTTTATGATTGAAGTTAATATATCCTGAGATAAAAAGTTATTTTCATTTCGAAGAAAGAATAATTAATGCATTTCGTAGAGTGTATTTCCCACTCATGTCAACATCATGTCTGCCTGTAAAAAATCCAAACTTCGTCGGTGGTGTAACGGTTAGCGTTTTGGCTTTAAGTGTGGTATCTCATAGTTCGAGTCCCGGTCGGGTAAACTGTAGACTATTGAATTGGTATTTGCTTCCCCTCCGCCAAGTACGCGACATTTAGGAGTAACGACAAGACTGGGTGGCTCAGAATCAGGACAATATGTCCAAGTGGAGTGACATATCTACTCCTGTACTTTTGTTTACAGTGAGTTGGAACTATAGTTAAAGCTCTGAAAGCCGGACTAACCTTTCAAACTCAATGTGAAAGCCTTGAAATAAAAATAAAAATGGGTGTTGGAAATCAGATTTAGGCTTTGCCAACAGGAGACAGCTGAATAGCTGTTCAACTAGTCCTTTAGCAGCCATGTCTGTGATGAATCAACACCAAAGCAACACACTAAGTAAACATATATGGCAAGTTGGTTAAATGGGAAAATTTCATTAAATTGTCAAGATTCAAATGTTATTCACTATAGCCTTATAGGAGACTGTTTGTAGCTGAATTTCCTTCCAAACATACAATAATCTTATTGCATTCAGCAAACATATATCATCTTCATATCTGAATTATCATCTTTTGCCATTAGTTATTTGAAACACTTGAATAATTATCTTATTCTGAAATAATGGTGAAAGGAAACAACTGTAAACCTATTACACAGCATACACATGTAAATAACACACAAGTGTGTAAAATTTATCTAAAAATGTCAAAGGTATGATTCACATAAATGCATAGATAACGGTAAATTCGGTATACAAAAGAAAATAGGGTTAGGGCTATGGGTGATTAACGCCACTTTCAACAATATATCAGTTATATCGTGGAGGTAAAAATTTATAACTGGAGGAAACCGGAGTACCCAGAGAACACAACCGACCTGCAGCAAGTCACTGACAAACTTAATCACATAATGTTATATCGAGTACACCTCGCCATGACCGGGATTGGAACTCAAAACTTCAGTGGTGATAAGCACTGATTGCACAGGTAGTTTCAAAGAGAAAACATTATAAATGCATCATTTTGCAGATAGAAAACTGTCCTTAATGAAATAATGTTTATATATTTTATGAATGATATATATAAAATAACAAAAATCAAAATAGATCTTAAATCTATCAACGAAAAAACATTAATAACAATCACATTGCTAAGCTGGTTATTCTGATATGAAAATATTAAGTGTATAAGAAACAATTGCCACACATTAATATTGGTTATTTTATAGCTTTCTTTATTTTTGTATCATTATAAGTGTAACAAAATTCCAATACTGAAGTCTTAAAAAAATCATTGTACCTTATAATTAGGAATTCAAATTCTTTTCAAAGTAATTAGAAATTACAAAGATTATAAACAACACAAAGTGTCAAACTCCATCATTCCTTTTGCATTATGCATTTTAAGAGCAACCTTAGAGAGCACCAAGTACTAAACCTCTACAAACGACACTACGTAACTATATACACTACTAATACTTTTTCACTTGATCAAATGTTTGGTTGATATTCAATGGAGTTTTACCATGTGACAGCAGATTGTATGACAATATCATATGTATTGAACATCAAATTATCTGATAAATTCAATACAAAGTTTTTTTTCAAGATAAGCAATTTTTACAAAGTGATACAAAGGACGTACTATCACTCTTCATTTCAAACATGGTAACACGGACTAATTTATACTTTTAGTTTGTATTATTTGATGTAATCTAACATATCTTATTAGAAACTAGGAATACATTTTCTTTCACATTCTGATTTGTA
Source organism: Gigantidas platifrons (assembly GCA_002080005.1). Classification (NCBI taxonomy): domain Eukaryota; kingdom Metazoa; phylum Mollusca; class Bivalvia; order Mytilida; family Modiolidae; genus Gigantidas; species Gigantidas platifrons. The sequence goes on from MJUT01041576.1 coordinate 205,455, forward strand.
TTTGTATGTAGACTGTAATATTGAAAATGGAAAACTTAAATTGAAAAGGGGAAAAACTGATTCATCCTTAGAATACACATTTAGGCAGCATATTAGCTGCGGTCTCGTAGCTCTTATGGTCTTTTTTAGTGACCATAGAGCTACCAATTTCACCCGTTTAAAACTTGCAGAATTGCGAATCCAACTGAGGTCGGGATTTTCGGGTACACAACTGATTCAGCCAGCGCTCGTCATTTACGTAATTGACGAATGCATTTTAATTTTGACGATTATTTTTTAGAACAAATCGCCACTTAAAATTGTTTGAAAAACATAAAATTTATCATTAATCTCTGACCTGACATGTTTATGACCAACATGGGTCTCTATAAACACCACAAAGGACCATAAGGCGCATTTTAATCGGCACAAATGACCTACATATTAGATATTAAGTAAAAATAAATAAAATTCACGAAAAACCCGTATGAATTTTATTTGTTACGCCTAGCATAGACCCGAATATACGGAATTTGTTTTGCTATATAATACATTATTGAATTTGTACTGTTTTTTATATATCGTATTTGTGTTGTGTGTGTGTGTGTAGCAATAATTTTTTCACAACCGTGGCATCGAAGCTTGTTGAAAAGTTGCCTCCATCTCCAAATATATTCCACGTAGCCTCTTACTCTTTTCCAACAGTTTTATAGTAGAGTTAATATCAATAGATTACAACTTGAAATAAGTCCTCTGTCCGAGGAATTTATATATAAGGAATTGCGTCACCTTAATTCATTTAAAAGCACAGGGTTAGACGACATTCCAGCAAGGTTCGTCAAAGATGCGACTACAACACTAACTAAGCCCATCAATGTCATTGTCAATTTATCAATAATGAGTGGTATAGTTCCCGATCAATTAAAATCAACACGGGTCAAACCATTATTTAAGAAAAACAATAGAACAGAGGTTGGAAATTATAGACCAGTAAGTATACTGTGTATTATATCAAAATTTTTAGAAAAAAAGCAGTATATAAACAGCTAGAATCATATTTAGTCAAAAAAAACAAAAAAACAACAACTTGCTATATGAATTTCAATCTGGTTTCAGAAGCGCGTATTCCACCGATACCTGCCTTATTCATCTTTTTGATCATATTAAATCTCAAACATCTAAAGGCCTCTTCACTGGTATGGTAATGATAGATCTTCAAAAGGTATTCGATACGGTCGATCATCAAATTATTTGCAACAAGCTTCACGCAATGGGAATATCTAACATTAAATGGTTTGAATCGTATTGAACAGGTAGACAACAGTTGGTTAATGTTAATGGCATAGAATCCAACTGTGGTGTTCTACAGGGAAGTATTCTAGGTCCTTTACTTTTCCTTTATTATGTCAATGACATGTCCATAACATTAACTCAGACTGTAAATTACTTCTGTACGCAGATGACAGTACTATTATGTTTTCTCATAAAAATCCTGAATTCATCTCTAAAAAATTTGGTGAAGAACTCGAAGCCTGTAGTGAATGGCTCGTTGACAACAACATTTCTCTCCACCTTGGTAAAACAGAATGCATTCTTTTTGGTTCAAAGAGAAAATAAAAAAATGTAACTGAATTTCAAATTAACTGTAATGGTCATAAAATAAATTCACAAAATAGTATTAAATATTTAGGCATTGACATTGATCAAAACCTGTCTGGCGAAAAAACAGTTAACTCTACTATTAAAAAGGTTAATTCCCTGTTGAGGTTTATGTATAGAAAGGCAAATTGTCTATCTGCCGAAACGCGGAAAACTTTAAGTATGGCACTTTTTCAATGTCATTTTGATTATTCTTGTTCCTCCTGGTATGCTGGTATAACTCATGCTTTAAAAAACAAACTGCAAGTGGCACAAAACAAAACAGTTAGATTCATTAAAAACATGGGCCCAAGAACTACTATAAAGCAAGCTGAATTATCTAGTCTAGGATTTTTAAATATTGAAAACAGAGTAAAGCACCTTCGATTGAACCATGCTCATAAAATCTATTATGATAAATGTCCTGCTTATTTGAAAAATGATTTCATCAAAATTAATGAACATCATGCCCATAATACTAGATCAATTCAGATTAATTATGTTACACCAAAAATTAAAGGCATCGAATCAACAACGTTTTACTACAATGGAATCCATGATTGGAATTCTCTACCCGATTCGATCAAATTCATCAATGATTTGCAAAGATTTAAAAAAGAAGTGAAGTGCCACCTGATACATACCAGTGAAGAACGGGAAAGACGTGTCATATCATAATAATGGCAATTATATATATACAAAAAAAAATGTATATATTTTCATAGATAATGTACTTATTTTAAAATTAAGTAATCCCTCTACCCGCTCATGTTGATCTTTTAATATCCACTTGAACTTTAAGCTGATACTTGTAAAGGACCCCATTGGAAATAAGCTGAATGGCTTTCATGGGCTATCCTTGGTATGAAAGTTTTCAGCAGTTACAATGAGTGGATTGAAGTTTCTGTTAATGATGGCAGTTTTATGTTTTACTTTTAAATTAATGAGAAATTTTTAAACACTTGTGTATGATGTTGAAATTTTTAAACCTAAATATATTTTACCTTTATCATTCTTTACTACAGACTTACTGTTTCTAATATTATGTATTTTATAAAAATTCAGAGATGTTTTTACACCACGCATATCGATTACCGTACCGTAAAGACCAACCATTATATATTACAGTTATTGAATGTTTAAATTACTAATACAACCAAAAAAAAAAAAAAGGGGTAATAGTTATTATGCATTTTTTTCTAAATCAAATCATTTTTATTACTTAATTTCTGTGTAATTAAAGGTGCATTGTGCCCATTTGTGCAGAATGCTAGCTCACTGAAATAACAGTCCGCGGATAGACATGTCGCTCCACTCGGAGACATTATAAAAAATGAAATTCATGCAAAAATGTAAGATTATATTTATTTAAACTCTATAAACGTATAAGACCATAATGAAGAAATGAGGATCGGTAAAGATCAGAATATATTTATATATATTTCAAGTATTTGAATATTCACTATTTGGAAACATTTCGGATGGGAAGAATGATGGACAAATTTGGTGACGACAGGATAGGTACAGTTGTCTTATGCAAGCATGAATCAAATTCAACTTTTCAGAATTTATTTTCATATTCGATCTCGTTTTTGGTTTTTATTGTTATGGACAAAAATCGAGACAAAATACGGAAAAAAATCTTACTAACTGACCTTTGATTTTTTTATTTTTATGGAAGAAGGTTGTATTGTGACAGTTCTCTCGTCAAATTCGACTATTTAAATATTAATTATTTGAAAATATTTCGGTGGGAAGAATGATGGACGGACGGATGGACAATTTTCCCCCTTTGTTTTTAATTTTGATTTTTATGAAAACACAAGCCAGCGCCAATTTGTGCATTCCCTTTCACAGTTCTTTGATTGTTTTTGATATTTTTACTTAATATTTTAGTAAGTATTTTTTTTATTGTCTCTGTTTTTCAATTTCATAAGTGACATGAAAACATTATCTTTTAGTAATGAATCTTAGTACATGAATTGTATTGTTTGTTAATTAATTATCGCCCCAAACAACTGCTTCTTTAAGATATTTATCGTGAACTATCAAGTACGTTATGCATACATGCCAACCCTACCGATTTACGAGGTAGTCTACCGAATTTTTAAGACTTCTACGGCCTATCGATTTTAGATGTTTTCCTACCGATTTAAAAGAAATAAAAAAAAAATATCGTGAATTGTTCATATATTGATTATTCTTATAGATTTCTACGACGTATAAATGAGTACAAATCCAAATTATTTAGGCCATTTCCGTAATCGTTTCCCTCTTAATTTGTACCGGAAACTTCCATTGGTCAATTCTTTATCATTGAACCCATCAGAAACGGTATTTAAAATAAAGTTTTGAAGCACTACATTTTGAACTTATGACTCCTAAACATATATATACAGTAGAACTTCGCTCGCTCGAACTCGAAGGGAGTCAAAATCTGTTCGAGCCACCGACGTCCCGTAATTTTAGATTTAAAAAAATCCTGTTCTGACCCGGGACAGTTTCATTACGCTATAACTGATGCACAGTAAAATTGGCCTTTCTCGTAAAATACATTTAATCTTTTAGAAAGTTCTCAAAGACTACGGCTTCTGAACAGCTCTTTGGTATATTCAAACGTACCTTAGAAACGTTTTCTTCACTTTGTTCGCGATCTATTTTATAAACAGGAAATGCGAGGTCGGGTATCAACACTTGGATCGATATCGGTATAATGCTTGATAATTCGGATATATATTTCTAATGGCCAATTTTCAAGTTTTATTTGAAGCAATTGTATTTGTTTCTTTTGATATTATATACACATATAAACTCTTGTTAATCACAGACGCCCGTGGCACGGACCCATTACCCTCTTTTCTAACTTTCTGTAACAAATTTATTTTATATAGATATATCATGTTTGGGAGGGGTATTTGCGAAAAATACCAGTCCAGAGACGAAACATTTCCCGAGCCGAATGGCGAGGGAAATTTAGCCTCAAGACAGGTATTTTTCGCAAATTCCCCTCCCAAACATGATATATTTGTTTAATTACACCGCATATTATTTAGAACACTGGCTAAATAAATAATGCCTTATTTGTCGTTTTCATGACCTAACATGATGTATCTGTTTAATTCTCCCGAATGATGTTACATAAAACGCACAACTGATAACATTTTACAAATTTTGTTACAAGCGTCTCGATGAAGCGTAAAAACGGCAAATACGATTGTTACATAAAAGGCACAACTGATAACATTTTACAAATTTTATTACAAGCGTCTCGGTGAAGGGTAAAAACGCCAAATATGATTTTGCAAATATCATGAAAAAAGTTAAATCTTATGGAAATACACCTACATGAAGTAACAATTCTGCAAATTCACAATGCAAAATGTAAAAAATATCAAGGCTATTAACCTATCAGAATCCAGCATTCTTATATAAGGTGTAATTATCAATAAAATTTCTTTATTTCCTTAATATGATAATAGGTATTACCTAACTTGGGACGAAGTCCAATAATGTTTTTTAAAATATAATATGGGATAGGTGCTACCTGTAGTGCCAGCGAAGCAAAATCTACAATTATCTTATATTTAAATCATGTAAATCCTTGGGATGATTGAAGTAGAAATGTTACTTACTTTTGTGTACTTTTTGGAGTGCACTGTAGTACAATGCAAGGATGCTCTTTCCATATATTGAAACAGGCACGGCCATGAATGCTCGCGAATCTAAAAATTGTCTGGCAATTTCATGCTCATTCAGTGCATCAAAATAGTGTCGAGATTTTTTGGGCCGAGATATATCGGGGGCGACTTTTTTTTTATGGCCGCGATATATCGGGGATGACTTTTAACATTCATAACTGGAAGTAGTTCCATAATACTGCGCATACGAATTTCTGTAGAAACCCCCTGTATTGGTTCCCGGTGCGTCATTTCCGGTGCATGAAATTTGGTCTATTTGTGATATGGAACTGGAATCAAAATATTGCTATTTCTACCATAGTTGGGACTTTGTCCCATATTATTTCATCTCTTTTTTCTTATTTTAACTTGTTCGTGTCAATAGTCATACAATCTTATGTTAACATCAAATTGCATGTGTCGACCCTATATAAATACTAATAATCCACAAGGCATGAAACTCCGCAGGTTTAAAAATCGTACCCCTGCTCGTTCCGAGTACATTTATTGCACCTTATTTCCATTATGTCATTCAAACTAGGACATGTATCCATTCCTAAGCGACGCATCTTGTCGCCCCTGTTTTTGTTTTGTTAAATTTTCAAAACTGTGCAGCAATAAAAAAAAAGTCACTATGGTTTCAAAGCATACCTCATCCAAATATCCGTATACCTTTAGTTAACTGGACAATATGTATGCTTACATACTAATAAGAAAAAAGTATTTTTTCCATAAATTTAATGCGAAAAAGGGGGATAAATTAGTTTTGCCACCCTCACCTTTTGGCAGATATTAGTAAATGTTATCCCTCACTTCTGGTTCGTTATAAAATACTCTGCCAATCCATGTTAAAACTCAAAACACGTTCTGGCTTCTATGATTTATTTCTTAAACTAATTCAGTATAATTAAATTAACATTGGGTTTTATAATATAAAAAGTTAAATTATTTTCCATTTTGGAGCTAAAAACTCAGTTTCATATTTATTATAACATAGCAAAAATACGCCGTCAGAGCAATGATAAATATCAATCAATATATTATATAATATATATATATATATAGTTTCAAAGACATTTAATTTTGGAGTTAAAAACTCAGTTTCATCTTTACCTAATTCATATGTGAATATTAGCATGTTTTTATCAACTTAGCTGTGAATGTGAAAAAATTATGAAAAATAAGTTATTTAAATCTCAAGTATATTAGTAAATCTTCCTTGTTTTCAACAGTACACCAGGACATGTTGTTTCCGCTTTAATTAGTAAAACATACTCGACAGAACTAGTAGGCACTCATAATTGATGATATCTTAAAACACACCCAAGAGATGACGTGGATTAAATGATTTTAAGTAGCATGACCCCGCTATTTTATAAGGAAGTGTATTTATCAAGCCAGTAGATTGATTAATCATGTATATATATATGCAAGCACATTCAACGTACATCTGTCAATTAAATTGCGATGTTCGAGTTTGACATGGTAAAACTTGTGATATTATTATTGACGGGACCATGAGTTCGACTGTTCGAAGTATCAGTGTTCGAGCGAATGAGGTTTTTTTTTACTTAAAAATATATGAAAAATTGACGGGACTTTCAAATAAGTTCGAGCCATCCATGGTATTCGACCCATCCGAGTTCGAGGGATCGAGGTTTGACTTGTATATATGTAAAATGCTAATTTCCATTTTTTTCATGGTTTTGTCATACTATATTTAAAGATTTGACTGAACAGATTTTATATCCAAAATGCAACAGAATGCACCATTTTGCGTCCTTCTGAAAAAAAAAATTCTGGGGGAGAGGGGGGCAAACCCCAGACCCTCTACCGCTTTTAGTCTCTCGAGGGTTGTATGAGCTATGTTTTGAAAATTAATCCATTTCGGTTTATAGAAACTTTACAAATCAAAGCGCGAAAGCGCTGATATACGGTTTTGCCTTGAAACTTTATATTAGCTGTGATTTCAAGAATGGATGATTTCCAAATAATCAGACATTCCATACTAACATATATCACCAACTTTAATGCTGCAGAGAAGTGATAGTGTAGCTCTTTGTGCATCTCAGACATGNTTGGGATTTTTATTTTGCAGTGTTAAGTATATATGAGGAACATAACATGTTCGACATACTTCGTGATGAATCATTTGACCAATAATTGGTAACCAGTCTGTGTATTCAGGGTGTCAACTTAACTATGTCAATGAGGTCAAGGTTAAAAATGTTATATTATGACTGGCATGTACTATACTAAATCAACCATCATAGCAAATATCTCAAACTTCTCAATAAAATGTTCACTTAGATGTGGAATGGGTTAAGAGTCAGGTGACAGAGATCTTACTGACAAGATGAACCACTAAATGTCATTAACTTGGTATAAGCCATAACTCTGGTAAGTATGACATCACAATATTTGACATCTTTTATTATGGCTATATCCAACATGTCCAAGTGCTTATGTGTTCACTATTGACCAATCAAATTAAAACTGCTCCTAGATGTCACTGCATGCAGCTCCATTCTATTTTCTGTTTTTATTACCTTTTCTGACTTTATTATTTAATGCTTTCCAAATCAAGGTAGCTATAATTTAATTGGTCAATGTCATATGTGACTAGAACTTGAAAAGATGCTTTAATGTGTAATTGGTCTTCTTTTTTACAAGGAAACTTATGTCTTACTTGTATAGATTTTGACTCCTGATGTTGAAATGAAGCCCAATACAATACTAGTACTGTGGCCAAGCCACAAAAGAATACTTCTGTGGCCCAATTTGACAACATAATGCAGCAAAGTCTGATTATCCCTCCTTCATGCAATACCATAATTATGCACAGGTTGATTGGATTTACTTCCTTTGGTTAAAGTTTCATTGACATCTTACAAACCAGAGGAGTAGATTTTCTTACAATGTCATCTACATAGGTCAACATGAAAGTATCCTTAAGTCCAATTAGCTCCCCCTTGATTATGCAGGTCCGCAATTATTTTTTTTCATGCACATTTTCATATGGTGTACTAGCTTTGGTTAACCTGCAGGTTATGGGGGTTTTTTTTCGTTCAGAATTTTTTTTTTCGGACAAGACGAGAGTTATAACTTAGAATATTTTTTTTTTGTCCCCCCCTGTTCAAGTTAAATGGTCGTTCCCTAAGAGGTGATTTACTTTTGAGGTCACCGACACAGAACAACAAAATAACATCAATAAGTCCAATTATCTCCCCTTAATTATGCTAGATCTTACTTATGCACTTTTCATATGTTGTTCTACCTTTGATTAATGTTTGTCAACAAACCCACGCAAAAATAATAGATTAAATTACTACGCCAGTATCTGTTCGCATCTTAGTAAAGGCTTAAAGAGCGTCCTACGTCAATGCCACGTTTTTCATTATTTCTGTTATGCTGATTCTGTTCTCAAAATTAGACTAATTAGAACCGATTCCATAAATTTTCTACGATCACTGTGAACTATTTCGTTTACTGTCGTACTTCGGTCGTATATGGCGGGAAATAATTAATGAGCTTATAAGGGGAATCCCATTAAAAGGAAACGACATAAATACTTTATTTACACAATAATTGATACTCAAAGCGCTACAAAAATCAAGCATTATTATACAATGTCAAAAAAAAAATGAAAACGGAACATACACAACTAGATTTATCGTAAAATTGAATGTAGGACAAGTCGTTAATTTTTATGAATGAAAACTAGCGTAATAATACAAGCAAGAGAAACAATATAAATATCGGCATTTTAATCCTCCTGACAATTTGTCATAGTTAAACATTTACCATTTGAGACACGATAAGTTATCTTAAAATCTGCAAAAGTAGTAACATTCAAAGTGTAGTGTTATCTAACAAGCACCAGATCTATATTTTGATGATCCATCTCTGTCTCGACAGGTGATAAGATCATGACGGTTGTCATGTAAACAAACAAAAATGGCCGAAAGGCCACAAATAAATACGGTTTTGCAAAACTGTATAATAAAAATGGCGCTATCGGAAGGGGGACGCAATCCACCATGATATAGGAAATGTTGACCGAAGCTACTTTTAACCAAACGAATTTTTGATTTATATTTTCTCATTTCTGTGACATGAAATCTTCGTTTTCATATTTTATATATTAATATATGCGAAGGTTGGACATTCAAAATTCGTTGAAATCCACGAGGACGCTTCAGATTTTTATCGATCCGCATCCAAGTCCGATTTGTATTTTATACTCGCCACCTGGTTAAACTTGTGATCTATTTATAGAACTGTGTACAGTTTAGATTAAATGATAAATCTTATTTGTGGAGTTCGTTAATTAAGTACATTGGTACCGTTCTGTTAAATATTATTTTCCACAAGCTTCCATAGTTAATTATCCTTGAATATTTATATTTACATCCTTAAATGGGATAAATATCTATTGTTCTTTAATCCGTCCTTTGTTCCGACATCTTAGATTGCAAGTGAAGCGACGCGAACGAAACAATAGTTATCTACGCTTCACATATGAGAATTTTACAGCTGAAAGTTTCAGTCGCAATAGATTTAGAATCGTATTTGCATATCAATGTATTGTGGTTAATTGTCATATTTATTCGTTATGTATTGCGAATTTAATACACACCAATGAGAACTATGTTTTTTTAATGCGCAGTATTACCAAATAAAGATGAGTGGCACGTGAACCACAAGAATTACAGTATGATCAGTTACCGTTCTTGAGTGCGATGGTAGCTATAGCCTAAACTAACCGCCTTTGGTGTTAGTCTGGCTAAAAATGCAACTTAGCTTGTTGATAAAAAACAAAGCGGATTTAATCATCGCATCGAAATGTACCTTGATCTCGCCATGATAGATATGAAGGACACTATAAGGGGATATTGAAATGGAAAAAGCAATTCAATAGTCTACAAAAATAAACTAAATACAATTTTGGGTAATGATATGTAAGACAAGACAAGACCAGACAAGATTTTATTTATACAAACTCAGACACACAGGTGTGCAAGAGGACATAGCAAATTCACATCCTATATAAATACAAATAGACATAACATATATGCAATACTTCAACACAAAATAATAAATAAATAACCTACAAGAGAGAAATCGGACTGTCTATAAAAATGCACAATAATTTTAAGAAAAGATGCCAGATTCCAGTACAGTTCTACATGACAAAACATTAGCATTCGTGAAAGTTTCAGTTCAGTTGGATATTTCGTGTAATATTTAGGAATGAATTTCTCCCTGATGGTTTTAATTTCCTGTTTTTCACAGATGAATAAATAATCGAATTCATCTCCAATTCCATTTCCGCAGAGATTACAAATTCTTTCATGTTTAGACACCCCGTTCCATCTTCCTGTTTCAATGGGAAATTTGAGATTGGAACATCTGAATTTAGCTATCATCGCCCTATCATATGAATTCAGTTTCATTAAATATTTTTCTATACCAAATCCCTTTTTATATTCTGAATAAAATAAACCCCGGGAAGAATTGTTCATCTGCGAAAACCATTTTTGAATAAATTGATCATTCAATTTAGAAGATATCAAGGTTTTCAAAACATTTCTTTCCATGTGTATTTGATTATTCCATATATAACTCAAGCCAGTATCATCGAAAATTGACTTAACATAAGAAATCCATTTAAAATGCGACGGATTTTGATCGTGTAATTTGAACATCAACTTATACAATATAGAGGACAATTTATTACTTTCACATAAAAGGTTGTTCCAAAATAATACAATCTTGCGCTTAACCATTACCTCCATAGGGTATCTACCTAGCTCTCCGTACGTATACCATATAGTTAGGTGTAGTACTCCGTACTTTAAGAATGTTCTTACAAAATTGTAAATGTACCTTTTCAATTGATTCCTTATTTTCGAAACCCCATACTTCAGAAGCGTACAATATAATTGGACTAACCAAAGAATCAAACAGTTTCAACTGAAGGTCTACAGGTATACTTATATTTTAATTTTTCTGTAAACTGCTACGCTCTCGCCCCATATGGAATTTACTGACCCCGTATATATCGTATTAGGTCACTAAAACACTGTGTAACTAATAATATACCTACGCCCATTGTAATTTATGATGTCATCGACAATTTATAACGATATTTTACCAATTTTTACATATTAGAATCGAAATAATTCATGGAAGCCATATGTATATATTGTTTTTACCACTGGTAGGCCCTTTATGTCAGCTTTTTACCCCTCGCTAACGCTCGGGATAAACCTTCGTGACATAAAGGGCCTACCCGTGGTAGAAACAATATATACATATGGCTTTCAGAATTATTTCTTAAATCAATCCTTATAAATTAATTCCTGATTAATTTTTTTTCTTGTCCTAAAAATATTTTTGACGGATAATAATGGCTTAAAAAGAATTAAAATTAAAAATTTTCCCAATTCAGACCCCAACATGTGACTTCCGGTTACAATTTTTATCTATGACATGATGGATAAAATATTCTAACCAATCAAATTCAAGCATTTGCTATTAATGCAAAAATTTAAAATGAAAACACTTTTGTAGATGAAAATGTATTCATTGGTCTCGTTGATTCTTTTTAAGAATCCACAGTTGGAGAGTATACATATAAATAAAGTATCTTAGATTATTTTACAAATAAAAACTCTTATTCCATATTCCATACGTTTCTGCTGTTTACACAGCTTTCCTCAGTGGAAATTTATTTAAGGGTTGACTGTAATTTTTTTCTGTCTATGCGGAAATAACATCAGTCACATGGTACACAGTAAATAACCCGCGTAGCGGGTTATTTTAAGTGTGTACCACGTGCATTGATGTTATTTCAAATAGACAGAAAACAAAATGAGAGTCAATGCTTGTAATTTAATAAATCGTGACAGTGTAACGTCTAAAATAAGGGGATTCCCTTTGATGACGTCACAGCAAAGAGCAAAATTGTATCTATCGAGAAAAAGAAAAAAATATATTGACCAATCAGAAAGCGTGTTACATCCAATATTAAATTATTACAGAATAAAAACAATACATACACACATAGTAACATGACGTTATAATATAACAATGACTTATGTGACGTTTAATTCCCGGAAAAAAGTTAATGCCGTTCCATCTTTGTATTCAGTCCTAGCGGTTCATACGTTTTAAGTTTTTTTAATGCAAAACTATTCTTTCACTTCCCTGTGAATATTGTTACCTTGCACTTGATCTGTTCCTAAGACCTTGAAATTGTCCACACTATGATCTATTTGACAAAAATGGTTTGCTACGGGATCGTCTATTTTTCCCATTCGTATTTTTGAGAAGCTAAGTAGTATGCGTTGGTAAAAAATATCACCCGTTTGTCCAACATATATATTCCTATCACATTTAGTACAGAAGATACAGTATATTACACCTACGCTTTTACAATTTTACTTGAATCATAAACGTATATCCGCCGTTGTCCTCGAATGTTGTGGATTCCAACAAGTATTTACATAATGAACAGTTCTTTCCGCACCGCGTACATCCGTTATGTTTATTATAAAACCACCGCGTACATCCGTTATGTTTATTATAAAACCACCGCGTACATCCGTTATGTTTATTATAAAACTGCAGTTTGTGTTTACGGTGCACCAGTATATCTTTAATGTTTTTGTCTCTTCTAAATGATACGATTGGTGGCTGATTGAAAACTTTTTTTCATTTTATCTGACTGGTTTAAAATGTTCATAATCTTTTTAAAAATATCATGAATGTTAGGGAGTGCTTTTGAGTACGAGTTTACAAGTGGAACGCGGTTGAATTGTTTTCTGGTGTTATATTGTAATAAATTCTCCCTTTTTAAGTTGTCCACTTTATGTAACTGGTTTTCCACTATATCATTTGAATATCCCCGTTTCCGTAAATGTCTTTTAATTTCATTTCGTATATCTCGTTCGAACAAATCCTCTTGGCTCTAACCCCCAATCCATACTGAGTTGCATTTTTGACTGAATTGGGGTGGCTTGAGGTGACATGTAAGTACATGTGTTTGTCTGTGTCTTTGCTGAAAAGATCCGTTTTAATGTGTCCATTGTTAATTGAAACGTTAACATTCAAAAATTCAATTTGTTCGTTTGAAAAGCGTAATTCTATTTTTATTCTAGGGTGAAGTGAATTTGCTCAGTTATGAAATTCATGAAGTTTATCTAATCGTTGTTCCCATATCCCCCAAATATCATCAACATATCGCCAGTATTCCATCTACCGTTTCGCTTTGGAATAATCTAGACATACCAATAAGAAATCCCCCTACACTATCTTCGTTTAAAAATATAGTGAAAGTTGATATCTATAAAACCCCAAAGTATTATAATGAAGGCCCACGGAAATTAAATATATTACATACTAGACTTAGACACCAATGCAGATCACTCAATGCCGATCTGTCAAAAGTACATATAATAACTAATTTTAAATGTAATTGCGGTGCTTCTTTTGAAGATGCCATACATTATTTTCTAGAGTGTCTTTTATACCTGAACGAAAGAAGAACACTTCTTAGTAATTGCGACGATATTAGTATCAATATTGAAACTTTGCTCTTTGGGTACGATAAGTATATGACGTCAACTCCAAAATATTTGGAAAAGTTCGAACTTTTATAAATCAAACAAAAAGATTTTAGGGCTAGGTCAGCAATTTGTTTTCTTTGTTTTCTTTTTCTCACTTTTTCACTTGTACTTCATTCTTTCTTTCTTCTTATCAGTGTCAAAATTTTAAATGTCTATTGTTTGTGTTTTGTTTTGCTGTCATCAATTCATGTGTATATTTTGTAAGGAGAGGACCTCATATAAGTGGGTATAACTTGCTGTCCAATCCTATTGTTTATGTACAATAAAAATATTATTAAACTAAACTATGGCCAGTATTGTGCTGGTAAATACTCACTCTTCTGAAGTAATTCTTTTTCCCAATCTCACAAGAACGTACATGCATAATTCATACCGAGGTGCGATCCGATTGCGGTCCCTTCTGTTTGCATGTAGTGCTTATCATTTAAAGTAAAGTTGTTATTTTCAAGGACGAGATCTAACATGTCCAATACACATTCTGTAGGAAATGATTTATTAGTACGCCCCTGTAAGGCTTTTTCGCACGCGGTTCTTGCTTCTTTGCGTGGTACACTTGGATATAGACCCTTGACATCAAAACAGAACATTATTGCATCTTTTGGTAAAGGTTGCTGAATTTCGCTCAATTTACGGAGAAAGTCGGTGGTATCTTTGATATAGCTATTTAGATTGCGTACATTTTCCGCCAGCTCATTTTCTACTATCTCTGCCATGTTTTCTGTCGAGTGTTTGTTGCCATTAATAACGATTCTACAAGGAATATTCTTTTTATGCATTTTTGGGTTACCCTGAACTTTGCCGAGACGCGAGCCTTTTGGTATCAATTATCCTTTCATTTCCTTCGTAATTAAATTACCTTTGTACATACTCTCTACTTTTTTCTTTAATTTGTTTTTAATTTTTACCGTTAAGTCTTCTGTGATATCTTGATACGTTCCATTGTCTTTCAATTCGTTATTAACTTCATTTTCGTATTCGTGGGGTGTGAATTGCATTTTAAAAGTTTATGTAACAACACTACCGTTATAGATTAAAAAAAAAGTTTATTCCAGTATACTATGTAAAATATCCACCTGTTAGTGAAATGTATGTTTTTTTTTCTCAAATACTACAATATAAATGTACATGTACTTACGACTTTGGCCACTTTCACCCAGCAATTTTGGGTCCCTGTAAAGTGAGAAACGGAACAGAAACGAAACACAGCGAAACGAAACGAAACACGACGAAATGAAACAAAATCTGTAAACTGAGAAACGAAACGAAACAGAATATGTAAACTGAGAAACGAAACGAAACGAAACGAGATCATACAATGAATTCTAAAAAACCTCAAGAACAATAACTTCGACGTACGCGTCCGTTTAAGCTATCAGTTCAAGTATATCTAAGAAACTTTACTTCGTAATCGATGATGTATTTTTCATTTACGCTATGTATTTTATTGGGAAAAAGTAGTGTACATTGCCAAAGAAAGATAAACATTGCCGGATACCTTATAAATGTATAATAAACAAATTCATTTTTATGATGATAGATGGACATTATTAAATTGACGAAATACCCTATTTGAGTTAATTAAAAAGTTCGAAATGACATATATACAGCATTTCTGTCATTCGTGTGCTGAATGTGTATAGAAAATCACGGAAATTGCATCATCCGAATGTCATAGCGGTTTTCAATTTATTTTTAGCTTTGTTCTCAAATCTCCACTTCTTCTTTGCAAATGATGTGACAGCAAATTTGTTTTTGCACGAAGAACTGTGAATGACACCCCTCTTGCAATGAAACACGTGAAATTAAAAAAAAATCCAAACACGTTGCACGAAAGCAACTATTTACCACCCACGCCAAATGTATGTGTAGGTATGTATGTATACAGATTTCACAAAATTTGCTATTTTGTCGAGTAATACAAAAAAGCTTGGTATACACTGCATAGTGTTGGGTTGCTTTTCCATTTTCTTAAATCTTAAATCGAGATATTTTCAAAATGCTTTGATATGACAATGTGGTTTCTGTATGAATTTATGGTAAGTTAATCGGGGGCGGATCCAGGATTTCAAGTTAGGGGGGGGGGCGCACTGAAAAAAAATCGCGCCGAGCGGAGGGAGGCGCGAAATTTTTGGGGTATTTCGTGTGAAAAATCAAGATTTTACGCAAAAAATCATATTTTTTCCAATTTTAGGGGTGGCGCGCGCCGGGTGCGCCCCCTTGAATCCACCCCTGTTAATGAATAATATCACACCGTCACTAGGTGTATTTTGACCTTTGATAGTTTTGATAAGATTAGATTAGATAATGGTTACATTACATTGCCAAACTTGGTTGATGTGTGAAATGTGATACTAGTGCTTGAAGACTTGAATACTTTATTGTTTAAATCAGTGCATAAATTTATTCGACAAACTTGTAGATTTAATAATTAATTATTCCCAACCGTGATATTATCTCAACACAATTTGCTAGTTTTTACCCCACCCCCTTTTTTCTGTTAAATAATAAAACAATATTTAATATGTATACTTAGTTTGACATTATTTTGTTTAATTTACTAATTATAATTGATATAGCCTGTACATTTGCTGTCATTTGATTTGTTTTATTTATGCTATTAAAAAAACTATTATAGGCACTATATTTTAGGTAGTGCCGGTTTACCCTTTACAAACTATATTTTTGTTAGGTTCTAGATGGTTCATCGGGCACGTTTTCTCCTTATATATACTAACTTAAAAGGAATTCTGCCTCTAATGATGCAAATTTGCATGATTTTCTACACGCTTCTAGCATATACATGTACACGAATGACAGAAATGCTGTATATACAGTCAAACCGGCTTTAAAAGGCACCTTTATATAAGAAATCGCTGTCTATAAAGGGCAGACTCATTTTTCCCCATTAATGAATAGTTCATATAATTTTAGCCTGTATTTTAAGGGCAACTGCTCATAAAGGGCACATTTGCAGGTTCACTTGAGTGGCCTTTATAAACAGGTTTGACTGTATGTCATTCCTCAAATTACAATGCAAAATTAATATTTTAACAATGTCCATCTATCATCATAAAAATTAATTTGTTTATTATACATTTATAAGGTATCCGGCAATGTTTATCTTTCTTTGGCAATGTACACTAAATTTTCCCAATAAAATATGATAGCGTAAATGAAAAATACATCATCGATTACAAAGTAGAGTTTCTTAGATATACTAGAACTTATATGCTTAAACGGACGCGTACGTGAAGTTATGATTTTAGAGATTTTTTAGAATTCATTGTATGATCTCGTTTCGTTTCGTTTCGTTTCGTTTCTCAGTTTACATATTCTGTTTTGTTTCGTTTCTCAGTTTACAGATTCTGTTTCGTTTCGTCGTGTTTCGTTTCGTTTCGCTGTGTTTCGTTTCCCAGATCTTCAATAGAGACGAGTGTAAGAACCTATTTCTTCCGTTTTTAACAATGTTTACATTTTGGCCCCGAAACTAGATCACCACGTGCTAGGAGATAGAAGGACGTTTGTGTAAAGTTTGTGAGTGCATCGACCCCGTGTACACATGCATGAACTCCTGAAAAGAACCGTTTAATCATTATAATTCTTCAATGCAATACTGAACATAAACATGTATTTTATCCCTGGTCTAAAAATCACACAAATTAAAAGTCTGCAAAATGTTGTTGACGTCTTTGGCACATTAACAACATGACGTCACATGAAGACTACCAGTTTAAAACGTAACTATCAGACGTCATTTGGTGTCGTGTACGCTTCAATATTGATAAAATATAACTAAAATAAGTTTGCAAGGTAGGCGTTTTAATTATTTTTGTGTATTGTTGTAAATATGGCTTTCAATCTGACACTATCGTAGTTTCCCGTCGTCGGTCGCCATATTCACTCTGATTGGTCAATTCATCCATGACAGACACGGTCGCGTGATCATGTCTGTCTTGGGCTGTCTGTCATAGTAAATACACAAAAACGGAAGAATTCAAATACTTGTATTGTGCCTTGTATTATATACTGACCAATTACTCATTTAAACAAGTTATTTATATATTATTAAATAAAGTTTACAGTTTAAGAGTCATATATATTAATAATCAAGTATAGTAGTCACAAGTGTGATTATCGTAGACGGGTGGTTACACGGAACTTTTCAGTCTTCCGTTTTTGTGTATTTACTATGACAGACAGCCCATGACAGACAGGGTCACGCGACCATGTCTGTCATGGATGACTTGATCAATCAGATTGTTTCAATGACGCAATACAAGAAAGTAGTGTACTTTATAATGTATATCGATAGTGTCAGATTGAAAGCCATATTTACAACAATACACAAAAATAATTAAAATGCCTACCTTGCAAACATCTTTTAGTTAAATTTTATCAAAATTAAAGCGTACAACCAAGCCTAATGACGTGTGATCTTTACGTTTTAAGCTGGAAATCTTCATATGACGTCATGTTGTTAATGTGCCAGCGTCGTCAACAACATTTCGCGGAATTTTAATTTGTGTGATTTTTAGACCAGGTATATGCAAGCATATATTTTTTATGTTCAGCATTGCATTGAAGAATTATAAGGATTAAACGGTTCTTTTCAGGAGTTCATGCATGTTTAAACTGTGCCGATGCACTCCCAAACTTTACATAAACGTATCACAATTATGCAAATTTCTCTCCTAGCACGTGGTGATCTAGTTTCGGGGCCGAAATGTAAACATTGTTAAAAACGGAAGAAATAGGTTATTACACTCGTCTCTATTGAAGATCTGGGATCTCTTCCACTCGTGTGAGAAATTCTACGTCTTTTCACTCGTTCCGCTACGCTCCACTCGTGAAAACATGGAATTTCTCACACTCGTGGAAGAAATCCCAGATCTTCAATAGGGATTCGTGTAAGAACCTATTACACTTAAAACATACGATACCCGCAAGTCTCAAAATATTTAAAACGCGTGTTTAAACATAAAATGGTAAAAGGTTACTGGTTGGGGAGTAGTTCTCGCCAAGAAGTAATTCTCGCCAACTGTCTCATTTAGCGCGAGCGCTCGCGAATTTTCGTCTGATTTTTTCACCATCACTAAAGGACGCGGCACCAATCCTTCGTATTAATTTTGATCGAATTACATTGTGAAATATCGTTAAAACCGGGTAAAACCCCTACTGCACCCCTCATTATGTCATAGCATCAACAGGGGGTCACGTGTGTTGGTATTCTTAAAATAGAAAAACACGTGGAAAGATCATTGGAGAATCTAGTGGCACCATATTTCCAATTTATCTCTACAAATCTTTAAGATCTTTCTAAAAAGTGTCACACTTTGCCTTATTACTCATCCCTACAATCCAAAATACTCACGGTTGCAGAATAAAAAAAGATTCCATGTGAATGCAAATGGCCGCCTGCGCTTGCACTATTTACGTCATCAATTACCTTGACCGCTAATTTATACATGGATCCTATATTATCACATTGGGCATAAAACATGGACAAAATATTAAAATTAATTATAGAAAAACTGGAATTATTACTTTTCATCAATAAAATGAAAATTATCAGGTAAACCACTTGAAAAGAATGTATTTTACGGAATGGGGGAGCGGCGTGGGGATGGCATGGCAGCCTTTAAAACAGCGATGAATAATGATCAGAGTTTTCTACAAACTAACACAAAAACCGGTAAACTTTTTAAGAAAGGGTTTTAATTTTGTAAAATGTCGTTTTTCTTTCCCTTTGATGCTTTAGCTTCACAAAAAACAATATTTCTGAAAGTTGGCTAGAATTGCTTCTGTTGCGGCCATTTTCTGTTAAAAAAACGCAACTTCGTAATAATGGATCCCCGATCAGCGTGCGCTCTCCTTTATGAAAACTCATTTCGTAGGTGAATCGTTATGGTTCATGCAAAATAATAATGGGGTGAAACAAAGGTTTCTCGACTGCTTCTTAAAAATATTGGATGAAAAACGTA
>MJUT01041576.1:225454-247264 GCA_002080005.1 Gigantidas platifrons
GTGAATGCAAATGGCCGCCTGCGCTTGCACTATTTACGTCATCAATTACCTTGACCGCTAATTTATACATGGATCCTATATTATCACATTGGGCATAAAACATGGACAAAATATTAAAATTAATTATAGAAAAACTGGAATTATTACTTTTACGGAATGGAGGAGCGGCGTGGGGATGGCATGGCAGCCTTTAAAACAGCGATGAATAATGATCAGAGTTTTCTACAAACTAACACAAAAACCGGTAAACTTTTTAAGAAAGGGTTTTAATTTTGTAAAATGTCGTTTTTCTTTCCCTTTGATGCTTTAGCTTCACAAAAAACAATATTTCTGAAAGTTGGCTAGAATTGCTTCTGTTGCGGCCATTTTCTGTTAAAAAAACGCAACTTCGTAATAATGGATCCCCGATCAGCGTGCGCTCTCCTTTATGAAAACTCATTTCGTAGGTGAATCGTTATGGTTCATGCAAAATAATAATGGGGTGAAACAAAGGTTTCTCGACTGCTTCTTAAAAATATTGGATGAAAAACGTAAAAAATGGCGAGAACTACTCCCCGACCAGTACAATTCATATAAGCATGAACAAAAGAATAAACTGCAGATTTCTAAAACTAATCCACTGCCGGAACAATAGTGTGACGGCAGAGAAATGTAAGAATCAACCACACATTTGAGAAATACCTTTCTTGAATGTAGAGTACAAAACCTTACATAAAGTTACGTCTTTACGTTTTTTAAAATTAAAAATAAATGTACACTCTCATCTGTAGTAGGTTATTTATTCAAGTTTATTAATAGTCCAGTCAATCTACGGGTTTATCTCAAACTAATTGCAAAATAATTTTTTTCCGCTATCTAGATTTTTTTTTTAAACTTTTGATATGATATTGGAAAGACATTTTGACGTATAAAATGCAGGGTTTAATTCTTTTGCAATTAGCTTTGACTATTTTTTTTCTTTTTGCATAGATTTACTGGACTATAAGTATATTCTTATATTTGAATACAACGGGTCAATATAAAAACAATATTTACCATGCAATTATGAGTCCTGTCTTGTTTGTACACAATCCTAAACTATATCATCTCACATATTCTCTTCTCAAGCAAGTCGTTCGTACATACACAGTATTTTACCCGCCACTTTATAAATCCCTGTACCAAGACAGGAAAATGAACGGCCATGTAGTTTCGCCTCTTTGTGCGATTTTTCTATTGTATTTTGGAACTATTCCGACAGTTTGGTATATTTGGGTTTTGATTTTATCAGAAAAATCTGAAAACTGTCCTCTTAAATCACATAGATACTTGCAATGCCCTGACCAGAGCAACCAATCATAGAAAACATAATAAACAGGTTTTCTGTCATATATTTTACAGGTGTTATGAACAGAGATTTGTCGTTAGGATTAAATAATGCCAACAACGAGTTCAACAACTTTCTGGTAACTGGTATCGCATCAAGTATTGTATCAAACCGCATATCTTATCATTTTGATATAAGAGGACCTTCTATGACAGTTGATACAGCCTGTTCTTCAGCATTAGTATCTATCCATCTTGGTTCCCAAGCAATAAAATCTGGTGAGTATAGAATGTCATGCTTTCATTAGTTTAAAAATAAACGTGGATATACAATTTAGTACACACGACGCAATTCTGGAGTAGCCTTCACCAGGTACACTAATAGTCAATAGACTGAAATTAAATAATACTAGTCTTTGGGTGGAAGTAATCAAACGCCCTAACCAGGATAGCCACAATGGGCTAAGGTTACCTATTAGTAAATTAAATTATTTAAGAACTGTATTTTGCAAACATAAAGAAATCTAATAAGTCATGTCAGTGACGAAGCACTGATTATTGGGTGAATGCTACCCTAGAGGACTAATAGTACATAAACTGATGTGTATAATTTGTTTTTTTTTACCAAGAAAAAAGAAGCGAACTCTTCTGGATCATTATACCTATTACCCGGCATCGATACACTATCAAAATAAGAGATAACAAGTAGTATATGTCTCTACTTGTGATCCATTATAATGGTACATGTTTATAAATATATTTGATATAATGTTTCATATTTTCCTAGAGTGTATGTGAAGTTTTGTATATAAACAGGAGATTGTAACATGGAGGTGTAAATAGTCTTCTTACTCCTATCAATTATATATAAACAGGGGATTGTAACCTGGCAATATGTGGAGGTGTAAACAGTCTTCTTACTCCTATCAAATATATATAAACAGTGGTTTATAACCTGGCAATATGTGGAGGTGTAAACAGTCTTCTTACTCCTATCAAATATATATAAACAGTGGTTTATAACCTGGCAATATGTGGAGGTGTAAACAGTCTTCTTACTCCTATCAATTATATAAAAACAGGGGATTGTAACATGGCAATATGTGGAGGTGTAAACAGTCTTCTTACTCCTATCAATTATATAGCTTTAAACAAAGCTAGAATGATTTCAAAGACAGGCAAGAGCCATACTTTCTCCGGAGATGCCGATGGTTACGCTCGTGGAGAGGGATGTGGAATGGTTATACTGAAAAGCTTTAAGAAGGTACACAACTACATTATCATTGTTCATAAAAAAATATTAATATTTCCATGTGTGTAAATTATATTAGAAATGCTATATTTTAATGCTATAGTCAACAGTATCAAATTTAAGTATTTCAATCATATCTCAGTTATTCCTGCGCAGTAATATTAGTAAAAAAGCATATGAATGAAGAAAAAAACATGAGAGACTATCCAACATTGCACTTAGACATAAACGAAAGTAAAGGAGCAGCGATGTTCTACATATTCTACACAGTCGCAGCAGTATCGTCTTCAGCAATAAGCAAAACTCAAAGCGTAAAATGAGTGTGAAACGGCTCCTAGCTTGCAGTTGAGCGGTACTCTGTACACCAATAGATAAACTCTACACCTGGACACCTGCATCGTTAAAATGATATTTGTTGAATATAATTTTATTTCCCAGATGTGTGATTATCAGCAAGAAAACAAAATAAAAGTCATCAATGTGCCCAAGATCACATTACGAGGTTACAAAAAACAGACTACAAAACAAACAAAAGCAAAAACAAAGCATCCACAGGGATCCTATCAGGTGAACAGTAAGAAAACTGGATAGTTTAATATACATTATAGTTGGATGTGGGCTAACTAAATGAATGGATAGTATAAGTCTTAGAAAATGACAGAATCATGTGTACCAAGAAAATCCAATACTGCCTCCAAACGTAAGGGACAAACGTAATCAAAATAAAACGCATCGATTACACCACACCACATTGGTATATATATATACTGATAACATAGATATGCGTAAAGCTATTGGCAACACGATCGCCGCCACCGATTAATTGTTCATTGGTAATTGCTGTTTAAGAAAAAAAGAAAAACTTTTATTTCTTTTTCCTTTTATATGGCCATTATAGGCTATGGAGGATGGAGATAAGATATGGGGTATTGTGATGTCTGGTTGTAATCAAGACGGAAAAGCAAGTACTCCAATTACTGCTCCCTCGGGAGAACAACAGAAAGTTCTTCTACAAAAGATATACTCTTCCTATGGTATTTCACCGTCAACAATTCAGTATATAGAGACTCATGGTAAAATATATTTTAACATATAAATAAAATTTTTCATAATTATTCTATGGTGAAATTTGATTTCGTTCATGAACATTAAGCTTAACAAGGAACCGCAAAAAAACAAAACGGAGCAAACTTAGGTGCTCTGGAATGGATAAACAGTGCCCAATACTGACTATGTAGCAACGAGCAACACATTTAATGCAAGAGGTCCTCGATTATTGCCCATTTCAGGGACAAGTTTTCCGGTTCTACTCATCATCTCCCATTGTTTTTTTTCTGTGATAATCGAAACTCCATATTGATCTCATTCTACAAATCCTGGATCGTTTAAGTTAACAGATATTTCATATCGTTTGCATTTTTCGTTCGTTTCGCTTGCGTGTATCGTTTGTTCGTTTTTCGTTTTCCGTTCGTTTGCGTTTCGTTCGTGTAATTGGTTCGTTCGTTTCGTGTATCGTTCGTTTCGTTCGTCAGTTTAATTAGACGAACGCACGAAACGTATACCAGACTGGACTATTTTATTAATTGTTTTAAGGGAAAACATATTTAATAAATGCATTTTTTCTATAATTTACTCTACGGACAAATAAACAAGAAATCATCTACATGTGTAACATTTACATGTATGTAAACAAACTCCTCTGGCAGTTTTACCTGGGAAATACATGCACTGCAGGTGTGAAATGTTAACTCTTAATTTCATTCGAATTAACAATTATATGACCTTTTGAAGCCACACACCTCTCGGACAGCTTGACCGCGAAAATAACTGATACACTTATGTCTGGTTGTCATTACAGAATCCGAATAATTATATAAATATACATTCTGTATAATTATATGATTATATAAATATAAAGTCATATTTGGAAGTTAAATATATGAGATTTAAAATTTAATCATAAATATAATTATTAAACACATTGATAATATAAACTATTTAATATAAATTGTATTATCCTATTACTTTACCGACTAATTTATCATTTATATATATCAATTGCGTATAATATATAAGATTAGTTAATCACATCAATTTGCACAAAAGTCATTCAAATAATAACACGATACTATATATTGTACTTCTATAGAACATAGCTCGTTCGTTTCATTTCGTTCGTTCGTTCGAGTATCGTGCGTTCGTTTCGTGTATCGTGCGTTTTTCGTATCGTTCGTGTGAAGCGTTCGTTCATTTGGTTTGCGTTTTTCGTTAGTTTGCGTTTGGTGCGTATTGTAAACTTGTACGATCCAGGGTCTGTATAGCCACATATTACCAATATGATTTATTGTTTATGAATTTGTTCTCGTCATGAATATAGCTAAAATCATTTGTTTAAATATTCAAATATGTCTGCATAAAGGTTTATTTTTATAAGCATGTCTTAATTCTTCTACACAAGATAAAGATGATACAAATTACAAATTATTTTATTGTCAATTAAGACACATGAAGAGCAGAATAATTACAGTTAATTTAATACAATGATTCAATATTGATTTATATATGATTATGACATAAAACAATATAAAATAATAAAATAGTTCTATATTCATAAAAATAAAAGTACGGGTTTGTTCAGTGGCCCAGAGTTAATTAATGCCTTGTTCTCTGGGTCAACACACATATTCATATATTTTCAAATACCAATCCCTTTCTGATGTAAGCTCTATGATTAAATTGCTTAAGGTTCTTATAGCCTCTGGATTCTCGCATCACATAATCCAAATAAAGATATTTTCATTATTACATGTTTTTGAGTTTGGACATAGTGTATAGATAGTTTCATCTTCCACTCCATCTTTACATATGTTGCATATTCGGTCTGCTGCTTTAATATTTTTATGCCTTCCCAATTCAATTTTTAAACGATGATTTCCGATTCTTAATTTGGTAAGGGCTTGGCGTTGTTTAAAATTAAGTATATTTAAATATGGTTCGAAATTAAAATTTTGTTTAAATAATCGATATGTTCTTAGTATATATTTTTTGGTTATCTTCTCTTCTATCATCATTGAACAGTACGTCTATTACAAGATCCAGTACGAACAATTACTATCCTCAAAGGTAAAACAACACTCAATAAAGCATAAAATCTGATTTTATTACAACAAAATCGCAGCTATTTAATCCCCCATCAGGTATAAACATATTGAACACGAGCCCTTTCCGCAAGAAACCGGGAGTACGACTTAGCTACTTCCAAAGGTTTAGATTCTCCTTCGCCATGCACAACAGCAGTCGTGAAGTGCTCATTATTGGCAATGCAATATATATACTATTTATTGATGTATTAGGTATAGATAACCTGTGTTCGTTTTGTTGTAGGATTTTTTGTTCCGTCCTTTATGCTTAGTATTTACATTTCGTCTTCCAAAATGTTTTTTTTTTATATAAAACCCCACTGTTAAACTAAGACATCTGTATCTGTATCTTTGATGTGTAGCATATTTGACGAACATTCTTGTTACTTTTGTCATGATTTGTTGATTGTTATCTGTATTGTTTATTGTACACAACTACAATATATTAACCATGTTTTTAAGGGCATCGGAAATTCTCATCGTCAACTACTGGTGATCAAAGTTTATTTTGAATTTCAAATATCTAGATCAAACAAAGTGTTAACTGTACCACAATATTTACAACAGTCAACTTTTCCAAATGACGACTTGACAAATAATTCCTAAATTGTAACCAGTGACGAATGACAGCTCGCGGATTACCCTTAACTTACACAATAAACCTGTTAAAATATAAAATTAATTAGAATGGGCATATGACTGATTCCTGGTGATTGACACAGGTAAATTAAAAAAATATTAGATTTGTTTTTTTTTCATTTAAAGAACGCAATGTCTTAAATAAATTGAAATCTAAGAAATTACATCCATATTTTGAGTAATGTCGGCAGAATATTAATGAAAATTTCATATTATTGAAAAATTATTAAAGAATTAATAAATATATGTTTTGTAATTTGAAATTATTAATTTATTTAGAGCAGAATAGCTAGAGTAAAGAAATAATTTTCTTCGATTTAAAATCAACAAAGGATAACATAATTCTCTAATGCATTTTTGCAAATTTCAACACTCTCATTAGACCTTTATTCTGAAACAGAATTCGAAATTGTATTGCCTGTCACACAAAGAAGTCAAATTTTGTTGATAATGCGTAGTTATTTTATTTATTCATCTGAAATTTGCATTAAATTTATGCTTCCTTATGCACCTTAATTTACTATAAATCAATTAACAAAAATACAGAAGAGGTTCAGAAAAGTGAAACGCAACTGCATACATTTGTACACCATTTGCAACATCTGTGAGACAGTTCTAAATTTTAGATACTAACAGACCAAAAAGAACCGATGACGGATAGCTATAGTAATTTGATTTGATGACTGATGAACAGTCACTAATCTCAATAATATGCGACTGATACTAACGAATGATTTCATTACTCTTAGTGTGTGTGAAGTATGAATCATGCCTGATGACCAAGGCCTTTATGTTGAATGATTTGCCTTGCCTGTTTGGTGCATGATCGATGACGACTGACGACTCGCAAAACAAGATACATTGACTGTTCCAGGTACTGTTATTCTGTAATTCTTGTCTTTTAAAAGGAACAGGAACGCCTATTGGGGATCCAACAGAAACAAATGCATTGGCAGAATTCTTTTCTACTGAACAGACAAGTAACAAGGTACCCATAGGATCAGTAAAAACGAACATAGGTCATTTAGAGTCTTCAGCTGGAACTGCCGGATTGATTAAAGTACTGTTGATGATGAAGCATAAAACAATAGTGCCTTCGTTACATTTTGCAGAAGAAAATGTAAATAAAGGAATTGACTTCAACAAAATTCCTCTAGTTGTATCAACAAAACTTAACGAATGGCATCCACACGTTGATGGAACAAGGACATCGTGCGTTAATTCTTTTGGCTTTGGAGGAACAAACAGTCATGTAATCATAAAACAAATAAAATCAAGTGAAAGTAAAGCAGAAAATAATAATCTACCAGATTTCATTGTGGCTATATCAGCAACTACATCAGAAGCTTTGGAAAACACTTGCAAATACTTCTTAAAGAAGTTAAAAACTAATACGTATAACATCGAAGACCTCTCGTATACCTCTATTTTAAAGCGTGATCATTACAGATATCGCTTGGCCTTTGCAGCAAAATCAACACCTGACCTTGAACAACAACTATCTAGTAAAATTGGTAATCTAGAAGGCGAACTACGAGTCAGTATGAAACAAACTAATTTGATTTTCCTTTTCTGTGGTGTTGGAACTGTTTGGACGGGAATGTGCAGACATCTCTTACAGAGTAGCAAAGTTTTTAAAGAGGTAGTTATTGAAATAGACAAGGAAATACGTAAATATACTAAATTATCGATGACAGAGATCTTGGAAAAACCTCCATCAGATTTCGTGACAGATTCCTTCATTGGGCCCATCGCTATATTTACGTGTCAAGTAGGGTTGTTTAGAATGTGGAGTTATCTTGGTGTTTTGCCAGATGTTATCATAGGGCA
Organism: Gigantidas platifrons; assembly: GCA_002080005.1. Classification (NCBI taxonomy): domain Eukaryota; kingdom Metazoa; phylum Mollusca; class Bivalvia; order Mytilida; family Modiolidae; genus Gigantidas; species Gigantidas platifrons. The sequence goes on from MJUT01041576.1 coordinate 233,621, forward strand.
GTCAGTTGGAGAGGTTGCTGCGGCTTATGCAGCTGGGTGTCTTAGTCTGTCTGAGGCTGTGAAGGTTACCTACCTACGAACACATCTTTCTTCAAAATCGGCTGGCGGACGAATGTTGCTTGTGAGACATGTTGAGATAGGAAAACTGAAGGAAATTTGTGATTCTTACGGTAATAAACTGAACATAGCGGTTTACAGCAGTAACGAAACATGTGTAGTGTCCGGTGATGACATTGCTGTAGCAGAACTTCAGGAAAAATTGTCACCAAATCCGGAATTTTCATCGGTGTTGCTGACAGAATTAGAAGTCAAATGTGCATACCATAGTTCCCATATGACAGAGCCAAGTAAAAGATTGGAGCAGGAACTATGCGATTTAGATGGCAGAGTTCCTAGTATACGCATCATTTCGACGGTTACTGGCAAAGATATACTTGGAACTGAAATGGGCTCAGCAAAATACTGGTCCGATAACCTTCGTAATCCTGTACTCTTAAAGGATGGAGTCTGTTCTGCTATCGATATAGAGAAAAAGAACATTTTCCTTGAGATTGGACCAAAACCAATTCTTCGAGCACATTTGAAAAATATAACAGACGCAGAAGCAGAGACGATACCTTCATGCAACAGTCCTGATGATTATAATATATTTATGAAATCAGTTGCTGCATTGTATAAGCACGGTATAGAATTGGACATCCATAAACTTGTTCCAAGAAACAGAAAACTAACAGATATCCCACGATATAAATTTTATAGATCAGGAACTCTCCTCGCCTCGGATACAGTAAGGGCAACGTTGCAAATTAATTCTCCCGGTGGCGAAAAACATCCATTTGTTTCACAGAAACCTCTTTCTGAGCAGTTTAAGGTATCATTATCAAGCGAAACCACACCGTATATTTATGAGCATATACTTGATCATCAACATATTGCACCAGGTGCAATACATGCAGAAATAGGTTTGGCAGTTTCGAAGTCGGCATCCCGTATTCCTCTTTCTGACATATCAGTTTCCTTATATTTTGTAAAACCTATCTTTCTAGGAAAACAACAAACAATTGAACTTGATGTACATCTTTCAAAGGAAACTAATTCCTTTCATATAGAACGAAAACAGGAAATGGTATGTAAAGGAAAGTATTTCAAATCGAAATCGCAAGATCTTGTGCAGGTCAGCATATCAACACTGAAGCGGATGTGCCCTATTCATGTCAGTCAACAGCTATTTTATGATACATTACGTGATCTTGGATTTGAGTATGGACCAACTTTGACAGTGATTGGAGATTCATGGAGGTCTGACACCGACTATATTGCTGAATTAACTGTACCAAATGAAATTGTCGACGACATGCACTCTGTTCATTTACATCCATGTATTTTAGATGGAGTTTTGCAGACATTATCAATTTCATGGATTTCAGTTATTAACCAGCACAAGGATATAGAGCTAGATATTTCTCGTCCTATTCCAATAAAACTTGGTGCGCTAACTGTCAAAAAGGTACCAAGGGAAAAAATGTACGTGTATGGTAGACTGTTAGAGTCATCAATAGAGCATGCCTTTCTAAACATTTTATTACTTTCTGAGAATGGTGAAGTGATAGCAACAATAGAAAACTATGAAGTGAAAAATGTTGCACCTGGTATGTCATTTTCTCCATTGTCCGATATATCATATGTAACAAAATGGCTTCCTTGTAAAATTGATAATGAAGTTAGCACAACCTTCAGCGAAACTGACATCATATTATGTATATGCTTATCTAAAACGGCATATGCAATGAGTCAAAACTATTTTGGCAACAAGTCCTGTATCAAGATGCTTCTTGACATTCCCTTTGGTAGTGACATGGATTCCGGTAAATGTGTGCAGACAATATTCGAGACAATCAAAAGAAAGGAAATTAGTTTCTCGGAGATACAGCAAATTATTTATTTTCCTGGATATCAGCAATACAGCGAAAATTTAGATACCGAAGAAGTTTATCACTGCATTAAGACATCTTGTTTAGTCTTACTGAAGTTTTTTCAACAGTTCATGGAGGAAAGCATCGATATCCCAATCTATGTCTTAACAGGGCAAACACAACCACACATCACAGACATAATACACAAATACAACCTCGCGGGATCAGAGTTATGGGGAATGTGTAGATGTCTTGTTAGAGAACAAATATATTCCAATATACGACTTGTAGACTTTACAGAAGACAAAGATTTGGAACTGTTTCCTATAATTATCGCTAAAGCAAAGGAAGACGAGTTCTGGAAATGCGCACCTGAATTCAAAGTCTCAGACAACAAAATTTATGTCAATCAAGTTATTAGATATAACAACGATTCATTTGGGTTTCGTATGAATTCTTATAACAAGAAGCAGTCTCTAGAATTGAAATCAGCAAGTCATGAAAATTTGCAAAACCTGTTCTTTGTTCCCAAATCGGCATTAGAAATCACTGAAGCAAATCATGTATCGTTGAAAATTGAAACAGCTTATATGAATACGATATTTTCCCCCCTTACTACAATCATTGCCATTGATGACCCGGACCCATGGAAGGCTACTCGTGCAGATGGTCACCAAATTATTGCAACAGAAGTTTGTGGAAGGATAGAAGGGAACAAAAATATATTATCGAAGGAAAACACGTTGCAGTGTTTAAAATCACCTAAGGTATCTGCTACAGATTCACAAGCCTACATTTCTTACGTAACATGTTTTCCTTCTGGTGTATCAAATACAATGAGCGTTCCTTCTAGATGTCTCATTCCTAAAAAGGCATTTCATGAATACAGACCAGGCATGATGCATGAATATATTTGGTACTTTGGACTCTTAGAGGAGCTTAAAATCGGTGGTCCTGTTGGTGTTATTTACGAGAAGGGACTACCGTTCGATTTAAACATGTTGCAAGACGTCCTTAGATCATCAAAACGGAAAGTTGCATTTGTGTACGATACAAATGAGTTTCGAGGCAAGTACAATATGAACGGAAAATATCAACTGCTTCTGTTGGTTCAAGATATATCAGTTTTAATGAAGTGTGCAAGTAAAATAGATCTAGCTGCTTCGCGCATTGTTACGTTCTCTCAGCTTGTAAATAAGCCACAGGAAAGACTTATGCGACAGCAATGGCCAAATCTAGAAATTTGCATCATTAATAATGACGATATGCTGAGTGAGCAGAAATTATCCAAGCTGGTAAAGATACTAACTATTTGGCTTTCTAAGAATCACAGATTGCAAAAGGAACAATTTGGGACGGAACATTACTCAAATGGAACGATAATAGACTTCCGGGATGATACTGAATCAACTACAAACATTAATTGTGAAGACTGTCCTGTTAAAACCGACAAAAAGAACATATTTAACAAATCTGCAGGTTATATGATTATAGGAGGTCTTACTGGTCTTGGCTGGGAAACTGTAGAATTGATTGCCAAAATGGGAGGAGGATGCGTGGTCATTCTTGCAAGAAGGCAACCAACTGATGAAAGATTGGCAGAAATGAGAGAAATGTCAGAAAAATACAACTGCGAAATTATTTCATTAAGATCAGATGTTTCGGTCTTTGAATCAGTGAAGAAAGCATTTGAGACTTACCATTCCGAATACCACGACTATCCCTTGAAGGGGATTTTTCATGGTGCGGCTGTTGTTGACGACGCCATTATAAACTATATGACAGAGGAGAAATTTGAAAAGGTCCTGAAACCAAAAATAAAGGGAACTCTAAATCTTCATATTTTATCAAAAGATATGAAATTAGATTACTTTATTCTACATTCCTCAATTACTTCCGTCTTTGGAAATAGGGGGCAAGTGAATTATGGAGCTGGAAACTCATTTATGGACACATTTGCTTACTACAGACGATCAAATGGATTGAGTGGACAAACTATTAACTGGGGAGCACTACATTTAGGTTTGCTTACGGCATCCGAACACGTGGAACGTCATTTAAATTCACAAGGATACCACAGTCTAAAACCAGATCAAATAATGGAATGTCTGCTACATACATTAAGCAATAATTTTACTCAGATCGTTTATGGAATCTTTAAATGGGATACCGTTGTTCGACAGTCTCCAGATATGGTACACATTGGTTCCAAATTACAACCTATTCTGCTAGAATTGAATTTAATGAACATATTTACAGCAAAACAGGGATCGAAAATAATTGTAGACTTAGAGGAACTTCAAAAACTACCGAAAGGGAAACTCTACGCTAAAATAAATGAGATTCTGATCTTAATAGCTGCAGATATATTTGCTCTTGAGGTACCAATGATTCAAACTACAACACAATTTTCAAAATTAGGAATTGATTCAATGACAGCTATGGCACTGATCAATACAATTTATGAACATTTAAGCTGTAAAATCCCAGTAATGACAGTTTTAAGTGAAGAGGCCAACCTCGATTCAATATCATCATTGATTCTACACCAGATGTCAGTTTCGTCAGATGCTACAAACATGTTCCCCATTAACAAAATGATGCTCTTTAAGTCCGAAATAAAAGACATTGGCATCCGTTTGAACGGCATAGAACAGTCTCTTTATAGTTTTGAATCCAACCCAAATACGTTCAGTTTCCTGCGAGTTGATATTGAAGTTCTTCATTCAGCCATCAATGAAGATAGAATCCGGAGTGCCTTTCAAGAATTCATGTCTTTATACCCGGAACTTACCAGTGTGTATTTGGAGGTAGATGGAATTCCTTTTCGTTTTGTAGAAACATCACCTTTAAAGGAAGGATTGGAGAAGGTCAGCCATACTTTTTTTGATTACCGTAAGTATGTGCCAAATGAAGATGATAGTACAAGTTTTCGTGATACGTGCATTAGGAAAGTAGGTGACTGTGACTTAAAAGAAGATTTTCATACCCCAAAAACATTGATATTTGAAGGAAGAGTTGTCAAAATCGTCTGCTTAAAAGAAAGAGAAACTTTAGAAGTTAATCTCTACTTCGATCGATTATTATTTGATAAAACATCAACAAAGCAACTTGTCGTCAACTTTGTATCAATCTTGGATGATACTCATGTCACAAATAGGCAGGAAACTGATTATAAAAGCATGGAACAGGAGTTAAACCGTGCAATTCGTGAACATAAAGAAGATGGAGAACGGTTTTGGTTCAGCAAAGTATCCATGACAATACCACCTGTAATGTTAAGTGAAAGTCAATTTGTTGATAAAAATGAAACTGTTGTCGAGATCAGAACAGTTACACTGACAAAGGAAGTGAAGTGTCTACTGATCTGAAACAACTAATTGACAAAAAAGATATGACGACTTTGGAATTCTTCATAGGAATCTACCAACTCTTTCTGCATCTTGTTTCTGAAAATGACGTCATTTCTGTGGCATCGTTTGTTGATCTGAGGCAATTCTTAAAAAGACCGGAAACTACTGGAAGCATGGAAAATCTGGTACCATATATAACTACATTCCATAAAGACCAGTCATGCATTCAATTTCTCTTAGAAAACGCAGAAAATGTACGTGAAACAAACAAACATGGTATCATTCCTTTCGATGATATACAAAACCTGTTTACTAATACATTATCAGGGGTAAATGCTTTCATGCACGGAATATTCATAGATCATTGTTGTTCTGGGGAATTTGTTGGTATTTCTCAAAACGTTTCTGTAACAGCAATGAGATCTTTTGATTCAAGGTTCCATACGACGTTGCATATTTCTGGAAACGAATTAACGCAACAAACTGTGCTCTCATTACATTATAAACCGCGGTTTGTACAAGAAATTACCGCACTACAAATTCTTAATGGGTTATTGAAAATAACAGATGCTACTTTAAACGAGGAAGATGTAACAATAGAACAAATTAGGAAACAATTCAATTCTACACAGAAAGAAACGTCAAGGAAATCCCCCAACGGTCAGGCAAAACAAAGCTTTACCAATGGAGACATGGATGGAGAGAAACTGATTTTAAATGGAAATCTTCAAGACGGAATTAGATTTGAAGGTAAGATAGTTTGTTTTCATGGATACAACATTATGTGATAAAGTTTGTCAATGATTAGCGACAGGTCTGTGGGTTTCTCTGGGTACTCCGGATTCCACCACCAATAAACTGACCACCATGATATAACTGACATATTGTTGAAAGTAAATTACAAAGCACACATAAAAGATTTGAATATATGTCTTTTTTTTAATTTAAACAGAGCAAATTCGGTAACCTTTAGAAAAAAGGGGAATTAATTACAAAATAGTCGTTGTTTGTACAGCACAATTTACCAAAAATATGGCAATATTCTGATTGCTACTTCAGAACAATTGTGCAAGCTGTTTTGACACGGATATACCATAATGATCGATCAATTTATAATGACGATGATACAGCTTTTTGAGGATACGTGTTGTTGGTCTTATTTTATTTCTTCGATGTATTTAATAGTAGTTGTTTAGAAATTCCTTATTATAAGAACATCGTTTAGCGTAGCTTTTGCGGAGACACTGTGATATTACAAATTAAAAATGAGAAACTTACAATGTGAAAACTTGTATTTTACTTTCAATGTTAGTAAGATGTAAGTGGTCAATGGAAAATAGGATTGGTCAGTGTCAAGACATTATAACCATAATTACCATATACATGTATTTTATATCTTATTATTAGTGCAGGTGGAGAACAGAAATCATTACTTTTAGTACATCATTAATTATATACGATGCACATTTTTAATGATATGTGAGTGAAAAGTGACAATTACATATAATATTGTCGGAGTGTGTCATATATTATACATTAAGTATAATGGGAGTTATTGAAAACAATACCGATGACAATATGTTTATTATCAAACCATTATTTTAGGTATTTTCCTGAAAGAAACAACATATGGTTGGGATCATAAAGCCACTGTTTTAGTTACTGAAGACGCTAATCATCAGCAGGTATTGCAATGGACAACTGGGAAAAAGACAACACAGATAGATATAAAATCCATAGTGAATACAAAATATACTTCTTTAAATGGTAAATTCCTTAATATTGTTTTCTTATTGACGTGATTGGGGCATGTAGTGATGTGCGCGCATGTAGTGTTAGGGGCTATCTTTTAGAAAAATCATCTTCACTTGTATTGCCTTTGTTTGTAATTTACGTGGATATATAGTTTGTGTGCAAAATAATGTATATTTTGTGTATATTTCCCAGGTTAAGATTATAATTATTTGCAGTGAGGTATTTATTTTTCGAGAAAATTTGCCAAAATTGGAAAACGATATATCTTTCATTTAGCTACATATTATTGTATTTTGATCACGGTTTCATTCACTTTTCACAGGTATGAAAGTTGTGACTTTTGAAACCGAAAGCAGACAATATACATTCAAGACAACTATCCAAGAGGAATTGGAAACACTGGTGAAGCTGATCGAGCAACAAAATGGAAAATCAGTATGAATTGTAATATGAATTTGGTATCATCACAATAAATATTATAGTTGTGTAGTGTATAAACCAATATAGAATATTAACCATACAATGTAGCTCATTATCTCAAAATGTTTTGCTTTGTTTATTTTTAAGTGTATGATTTCATGATATTCATAATTATTTTGTAAGGTCTGCGTAAGATCTATAATGTTCAATTTATCTAAATGAGAGTAAAACAATTTTTGACTATCAATGCACACTGCCCCGATTTCACTAAACAGTATCAAGTTTGAAGTGTTGTTTATAATAATGTTATTATTCACTCTAAGGAAGGGAGATAACCTACAATAGCCATTTGTTATTTACTTGTGTCAAACAGAAAATTTTGCTATAATATAATTAATCAAACAAATGTTTTATGTCCACTTCAGAATAATTATTTCATTTTTTTGTAACATTTGTCTTCTACATGTATAAAATAGACAAGTGTTAATTTTTCTTATTCAAACACATGATTTATCAATTTAAGATCCGAGTTATACATTGGTTTGAGTAGAAAGATCCTCAAAAAGGGGAAGGAATGTATAAATTGCATAATTGTTGATTCTCATTTCACTGTTTTTGCATCTTTTAGTTTCTATGCTCCCCCCCCCCAAAAAAAAATAGAAAAACACAAAAAATAATAATATTGAAATGGAGAACAAAAAAGTTAAACTATCTAATTCTAGACAATCCTGCATGTAGCTATTGCTAATTACAATGTTTGTCATGAAGAACATCCATAAGCCCAGACTGTATCTTTCCTCAATCAAAGGCCAGGTTTGTACAAACCCAATGTATATATTATATCTATGTTTGTATCTGATTAAATAATTTATGTGTAAGTTAATGATAATGTTTTATTTATTATGTAGATGGCGGTGAAATACAGTAATCTCTCACGGACATAACTGTAATAAATGTCAACATTATGTCATGATGTCTAATTATATATTAGGGGCTGTCGTGATCATATGGTAGTTGGATTTACAGTTACATATGCTATCAGTGCCTATCACCACTAGCCGTGTGAGTTCGAATCTCGATCAAGCGAGGTGCACTCGATACCACATTGTATGATCATGTTTGTCAGTGACTTGCGACAGTTCGGTTGTTTTCCCCGGGTACTCCGGTTTCCCCCGCCAATAAACTGACCACCACGATATAACTGAAATAATATTGAAAGTGTCATTAAGCACCATATACCATAAGCTTAACTACGTATTCTATATTTTTCAATGGCAACACAATTACAGAACCTTTGCTTGATGCGATTGACAAATCAGTTGTTTGTATTACACAAACGTGATTTTTTATATAATAAACAGTTTAACTAATTCTGATTTTTGATTATCTAAACAATTTCACTAGTAACAGAACTCACACATACACTAAATGTTGTATTGAGTTATTGCGTTGTTTGTTCACTCCTACAATATTTTCTGATAATCAAAAATCTGGATTAGTTCTACCATGTGTATTATGATTGTGTATTATGATATATGTATTATGATTGTGTATTATGATATGAGTATTAATATGATTGTATATTATAGGGTTATTACATGAATATTGATTAATATTGTCCCGAGCAGTATATCATATTGCACAAGCTTGCGAGTGAAATATGATATACTGCGAGGGACAATATTCACCAATATTGATGCAATAACCCTTTTATTATATAGTAATAAATATTTTTAGTAAAAGTTTTGAAATTTTATGAACATTTTGAATTTTTTTTAAATTTTAAAAATTTTGAATTTAAAATTATTTTTTTTGTTTAAATATTATAATTTTGAAAATTTTGAAATTTTATGAAATTTTTTAGATAGTGCAATATACATATAGCGTGCAAATACAAGGATATATTGCACGATTCTTTTCCATTAAAGTTAATAGGAAAATATTTATTACTTATACAATTATATTGTGCTGTCCATGTTATATGCCGAAATATGTCCCAAAGTTAGAAGGCATAATGCACGACCCGTAAGGGGAGTGCATTATGCCTTCTAAGCTTGGGACATATTTCTGCATATAACATGGACAACACAATATTATTGTTATAATTACTATGAATGTTTTTGGTGATTTAAACAAATGAAATTTGTCTAAAATGTATTGATAGTATAAAGATTTGCAAATAATTTTTATTTTTATTCAAGAAATATTTAATTTCAACAATAACAATGAAATGTCAAATATTTAATTCCCAAAACCTGGAACTGGCCTTTGTTTTGACAGATGACAGCATCAACGTTAAAGAAAAACGTATAATACATTGTTAATTGTACACTGTTAAAAGCGCTCATGTGATCCCGTTTATACTCCGCCTATTTAAATGATGTAACATTGTTCTAAGCTCCACCCTAAGGCATATTTGGGTTTAATATGACTATGCATATTACACGGCGCTTTATATTCTTTGTAAATTTATGTCTGAATAGTAGAATTGCAGTTCTAATGAAAGATTCTTACATGAAGAGTAATACATGTAATATATAATAATATGATATATATGTATTATAATTGTGTACAAGGATTTATATAGTAGGATCTTAACATATAAATCCTTGTTGTGTATTATGATATGAGTTAGCTACATGTAGTCTTAATCCATGTTTGATTTAATATTTTATTTTCATTTTCATTTTTGTGTCAAGCTATACATGTATATTGTATACCTATATTGTTTATTATATTTTAAACATTCTGAAAATTATTAGTTGATATGTTATGATTAACAGTTATTAATGATCACATGATATAATATTCTGTAGCATAAAAAATTCATCACGATGTTCTTGTTAAACTTGACCCTCTAAGCAGAAATAATCTATTGAGATGAATTTTACATTGCCGTTCTAGAAATATTCTTGTATGGTATTATTTTTGTGAATTTCATGAAATCCCGATTTGATTTCATGGAATCCACAAAAATAATAAAAAGAGCTGAAAATAACAACAAATGTCTTTTCTAAAAAGGACTCTTAACACATGGGTTCACTATGAATTAACGAATGTACAAGTAAATGTTCTACAGAAAATTACCTTTAATAATTTTGATATTCACTACCTGATTACATTTAATTCCAGTAATATTTGTCATATTTAAAAAAAAATATTGACATGACAGCCCCGCTTTACTATCCAGAATGAAGGGCATTAGGAATTACTCAAATATATATTTTATATATCAAGCCGAATAAGCCGAATTTTATAGCTATAATAATACTAAGTGTTTTATATGCATTCAGGGTGTATTTGTGTCCTAGAAGCTCTTTGTTAAACATTCTGTCCCATTGAATTTGTCTGCAAGTATAACTAGTGATATATTTGTTGATTGTTTAAATATCAATGCATTACCTGTATTTTGCACTCTCATTGGCCTGTTCAAAGGGAAAATGAGCAGAATATTTCCTGTAACGCCCATCACTGTCATCTCATTTACCATCGTGTAATGCATAAACAAGTACAATTAGATTATTGAATCATTATTAAAATAGTGGAAAATACATTGCCTTTATTATTATTACTTTTGGGGGCATATCTAAGGAAAGGTCTAACCACGGCTGGTACGGAGATAATTTGGAGAGCTTCTTTTGATTGATTTATTGGTGTTTAATGTCAAGTAAGCAGTGACTTATTACCTGGTGTGTAACAGCAGTATCACGACGGGTGTCACTGGTGGTGCAGGAACTGCTTACCCCTCTAGAACACATGAATTCACCCCGGTTTCAGTGGAGTTCGTGTTGGTCGATTTTGTGATTTCGTAGTTCGTTGCTTTGTCTTTTGGTCATTGTGTGGTCTGTTCCTTCTTCGATTTACGGCTTCTGATTACCACTTTGGTAACTTCAGACTTTTTTGTCAACTATATTGGGGACAGGACAACATTTACAAAGAATAAGTCATGTCGGTAAAAGAGTGGTACTGACGTGGGACTAGGGAGTGAAGTATAGATTTCCACTTGGAATAAAAGATGATATAATGGATTGGGTAGATCATATTTCTGTACTAAAGTTCTCTCAGAGATGATGTTAATGCTTGTGGTGAATATTGTTTGGCTTATCAGAGACCATGCACTATGTATCTGAATAACTACCATCAAGCAGAAAAATAGTAGAACGTGCCAGTCAGAGTATTTTTCTATGTAATAATAGTTGAAAATAACACAAATCTTAAACATTGCTCATCTTATTTTGATCACATAACCAACCACAACAAAATGAATCACTTCCTTATGGCCATCCAATTACAAAACACAAGAACGACTATACAACCACAGAAGCTTACTGTTTGAGACTGGCAAATAAATGTATTCGGGTTTAAACCCTTCATTCGTGATATCTAGATATGTAGTGCCAAAATATAAACAAAGTAGAGGCTCACATGAGCATGCAACGCTGACCTGATTGTTCATACAGAGCTTGAGTTCATCGAAATCTAGATTTTGAGAAAAACAAATAGTTTATTCTTTTCCAAAGAGGGTCCTTGTTATGCTTCAAACTATGAAGAACAGTTTGAAAAAAAAAACAAATGGATAACCAGAAGCTGTATATCGAAGGACAGAGCCGTCAATAGAAAAAAGGAACAAACAAAACTACACAAAACACTAAATATTGAGCCACACGAATCAAACAAAAACAAAATAAGGTGAACTCGGAAGGGTAAGCAGTTCCTGCTCCACTAGTGGCACCTGTCATCTCTTTTGTCGTAATGCTAATAAAATATGACTAAAAATAAAAAGACAAATTGGCCTTGTTCCCATTTGGTACCCTCATATCTCACAAGCAGCAAATGGAAAAACAAATCTGTTGGAACAATTCTGACAGAATTTTTTTTATCATGTTGACCCCTGACGCGACCCCTAAAGAAGTGCTTTGAGATCTCCCACGATGCAACTAGTAAACAACTGATTGAGAACAAGGAGCGAGTATGGAGATGTAATTTTAATTCTAACATGACGTCCTTCGTTCGCTTTGTAAACAAACGAGCGATTTATCGATTGGGTGTAATCTCATTAGCACATGCGCCGGTGCATGTGACTGACTTTCCCGTTGTAAATGTACATGTTGATGAATTATCGTCTACTCGAATTTGTGTGCGACATTGTCCGCAAACGTAAATATAAATTAGCATCTTCCAATCAACGAATACAACCGTATTTGTACTATTAGACATATCAGAATCGAAATAATTAATGTAAGCCGGAATGTGTTTTGAGTTTTAACATGGGTTGGTTGGCCTTTATTAGTAAATTTTATCACTCGCCTCTGGCTAGGGATAAAATACAAATATCTGCCAACCCATGTTAAAAACTCAAAACACATTCTGGCTTCCATGATTTATTTCTTAATTAGATTGGATTTTTCTGTAAGAGTAATGGCAACCATCTTGGATTTCGGATCGGCATAAAAAACCCAAACTTTTTAAAGGACCTTCAAATGATTATTCCTTGATAGTTTGGTTTCAATTGTCCAAGTGGTTTAAGAGAAGAAGCGTTTTGAAAAAATTTCCCCATAGGGTCCAATGTTAAACTAAGTCCAGTCGTAACCTCCATTTTGAATTTCATATCGGACCAAAAAACCTAGAGTGTGTAGAGGACCATCCAATGAACATTCATGTACAGTTTGGCTTTAATCATATTTGTAGTTTCTGAGAAGGCATTTGAACATTTTCCCATAGGGTCCAATGTTAATCTATATCCTGCGGTGGCGGCCATCTTGGATTTCCGATCGGCATAAAAATTCAGAAACTTGTCAACGGACATTCCAATGATCATTCATTTACAGTTTGGGTTCAGTCAGTTCATGAGTTTCAGAGAAGAAGATCTTTGAAATTTCAGCCCATCAGAGCATATTATTGGCCCTGGCAGCCATGTTGAATATCCGACTGGAACGAAAAACAGAAACTTTTTAGAGGACCACCCAAGTTTGGTTCTAATGGGCCTCGGTGGTTTCGGAGAAGAAGCTTGAAATGTGAAAAGCTTAGACGATAGACGACGGACGTCAAGAGATGGCAATAGTTCACATGGACCTTCGGTCCAGGTGAACTAACTAGCTAGAGGCTCATCTGAGATTGAATCGCTCACCTGATTATTCATAATCAAGTTTGTGTTCAATGTCCAATGAAGTCGAATGTTTAGTAAAATTATATTGATTTTTACA
>MJUT01041576.1:255102-273114 GCA_002080005.1 Gigantidas platifrons
CCATTTCTCTTTGCTTTATTTTTAAACGACTTAGAAACTTTTTTGGAAACATGTGACGTGGAAGGATTGAAGACCGTCTCTTCAGAACTAAAAGATAAATTAAATTTGTATTTGAAACTTTTCATAATCTTATATGCAGATGATACTGTTGTAATGGCAGAGTCTGCTTCTGACCTTCAAAAACAGTTGGATTCCTTTAGTGATTACTGTGATATCTGGAAACTAAAAGTTAATGTAGAAAAAAGTAAAATTGTGGTTTTTTCGCAAGGAAGAACTCCTAATAATCTTAAATTTATCTTTAACGGAAAACAACTAGAAATTGTTGATGAATTTAATTATCTGGGTGTGTTATTAGCAAAAAATGGTAATTCTAATAAATCAAAGATGTTTGCTGTTCACAAAGGTACAAAAGCAATGTATGAGGTTTTGAAACTTAGTAGAATCCATAGTCTTTCGATGAATTGTCAACTAGACCTATTTGACAAAATGGTAAAACCCACATTATTATATGGCTGTGAAATATGGGGACTTGGTAACATAGAGATAATTGAAAGGGTTCATATAAAATTTTGTAAACTACTTTTACAGTTAACAAATTCGACGCCCACATATATGATTTATGGAGAGTTAGGAAGATATCCTATTGTGCTAGATGTAAAAATTAGAATTCTGTCATTTTGGTCAAAATTGGTGTTAGGTAAAGAATCTAAATTGTCATTAATAATATATAGATTATGCCTTGAAATGTATACAGTGAATGATGCTAATCTTCCATGGTTAAAAAATATTCATAATATTATAAATGAATGTGGATTGGCCTATATTTGGAACACACAAACCTTTATAAATAGTGACTGGTTTATTTCATTAGTAAAACAAACGCTTAAAGACCAGTATAATCAACTATGGCACTCACAAACTGAAAATTCCACAAAAGCCTTAACTTACAGGTTATTTAAAGACAATTTTATGCCTGAACCATATCTTGAAATATTGGACTAAAAAAATGCCATTATTTTATGTAAATTTAGAACCACTAATCATAGATTACCGATTGAAATAGGAAGATGGCAAAATATTGAAATAAACAATAGGAAATGCCTCCTCTGTGACACAAATACCATTGGAGATGAATTTCATTATATTTTACAATGTCGATACTTTGAGCAAAACCGTAAGAATCTCATCCCAAGTTACTTTAGAAATAGACCAAATGTCCTTAAATTTAAAAATAGCATGACCATAACGAAAAAATCAGATCTTTTGAAATTATGTAAAATGATAAAAGTCATAAATGAAGGTGTGTGTGCTCCTGGCTAATCCCTGTGTCCATTTCTGTTTTTCTGTAACTGTAATTGTACATGTATATATTTGTAAATAGTTTTGTAATTCTCTATACCTATGTATTGCAATGGTTTATTGAGAAATAAAGATATATATAGGAAAAAAATCTGTGTATAGTGCTACTTTAATTAGTCATTAAATTCAGCTGTGATTATTAACCATTAACTACGATTAATAAAGAACGATTATTGAACCCTAGACTCGTTTCGCTGATTGTACCAAGCGGAGTCATGATTTCAAAATATCCCGGCAAAATAATATCCGGAATTTTTTTTATAACTTTTCTGACCCTATCGTTGAAGTAATGCATTCGGAATTCAGTGGTCGCAACTGCTCCGTTGATTTTATATCTACTTCCGTCAACGAAGGGTACTATACGAAAAATTTGGCAATAAATGTGAGAAAATCTTAAAACTCTGGAGAACTGAGCAATCGCATGCACAAAACAAAAAAAGGGGCGAAAAGATGCGTCATTTAGGAATGGATACATATCCTAGTTTGAATGACATAATGGAAATAAGGTGCAATAAATGTACTCGAAGCGAGCAGGGGTACGATTTTTAAACCTGCGGAGTTTGATGCCTTGTGGATTATTAGTATCTACGTCTATAGGGTCGACACATGCAATTTGATGTTAACATAAGATTGTACGACTATTGACACGAACAATTTGAAATAAGGAAAAAGAGATGAAATAATATGGAACGAAGTCCCAACTATGGTAGAAATAGCAATATTTTGATTCCATATCCATATCACTAATGGACCAAATTTCATGCACCGGAAATGACGCACTTGGGACCAATACAGGGGGTTTCTACAGAAATTCTGATGCGCAGGGGTAATCAGAAGCCATAAATCGAAGAAGGACAGACAACGCAATGGCCAAGAGAAAAATAAAACTAAAAATAGAGCAACACAAATCCCACTACAGGTCGTGACATAGATACTCCGTAACAGTTAACCAGGTCGTGACACAGATACTCCGTAACAGTTAAATAGGTCGTGACACAGATACTCCGTAACAGTTAACTAGGTCGTGACACAGATACTCCGTAACAGTTAACTAAGTCGTGACACAGATACTCCGTAACAGTTAACTAAGTTGTGACACAGATACTCCGTAACAGTTAACTAGGTCGTGACACAGATACTCCGTAACAGTTAACTAGGTCGTGACACAGATACTCCGTAACAGTTAACTAAGTCATGACACAGATACTCCGTAACAGTTAACTAGGTCGTGACACAGATACTCCGTAACAGTTAACCAGGTCGTGACACAGATACTCCGTAACAGTTAACCAAGTCATGTCCGACTATCAAACTGACGAAGTGATGATTTCAACTTAACCAACGGGAACCATTGCTTCATTAGCCTTCTTGCTAGCAGCAACCCTCTATCAAGGAAATTATTATATGAACCAGAAGCTCTGGAATATCGGATCAACTGAGAGATTTTACCACATATGCAGGTGCTGCGGGAATGTTGCTACATATAAATGGAAAGTTCAAAATGGGAAAATTTAAATAATCTCTTTCGTTGCAATGTTTTGCCCTTAGCCGGCCCTAATTGTCAATTTCGAGGTGTAGGGCAAGCTATGAAGCAAACCTAGCTGTACCTGTGGTATCAATGGGATTGATGCGACCAACAAAATCAACAAACTTACTATTAGTTATAGAAAGGACATCAGAGAATCAGAGTGTTTTTTGTTTTTGTTTGTTTTGTTTGTTTGTTTGTTTTCTTTTTGCAAAATACGATTTTTATGTATTTGTATCTACGTTGACTATTCGTTTTACGATTACATTTCTCTAATTGTAAAAACAGAATTGAACATAAAATATAATCTTTGTTTCACATTCAGCCTCAATCATCAGAATTTCAATAATTTCGTTAGTGCTTGCAGTGTTTCTTTTAAAGGTTAATTATTGAATTTATTTAACATTTTTTCATTTTGATTGATAGCTTTACACAGTCATGCATATTCAGAACGAGAACAAGTTCAACAATTCATTAAAATGAGTGAAAGAAATGAGAAATANNNAATCGTGTACGTCTTCTACTATACATTTATAGAGAGTTGTGAAGGAACGACTTAACATTGAATTGAACACAATGGGTCTTTAACTTACAAGGGACATGATACTCTCGAAATACAGCACTAAATATGGTGCACGGTCTGGCAGTCCCCTTTCCAATCAAGAGGGTTTCCCCTATCCACCACATTGTGCCGTGCTTCCAGGATAAGACAGTAGAATGCCGTTTAGGTTAAATAGGTTAAATATATCTGCGGTACAAGTCAAGGTCGAATTTGGTTATTATTGTTTTAATGATTCTGGAGATATGTCTCTACTAAGAAACGTAGATAGCTCATGTAGCATTTCTGGAATACAATTCATTGGATACGCTAATAGTCAACAGACTGGAAGACCAAACAATTTAAAAGTCTTTGGGATCAAATAAAGAGGCTAACAGGATGGCCAAAGTCAGCTAAGATGATCTACAAAAAATGTATACCTGACTGAGGTAGAATTACCTTCATTTTAAATACACTGTAATTACATTATGTCGGAACTCTAAATTTCACACATGCTTACTAAGAACTGACTACTGAACAGATTTTACCTTGGGGGACCAATACATTTTTTTTCACAATGCACAGGCCCAATTAGAACTTGGTTAATATTACGTTGTTATGCCCCCTTTTTACATTAGACAACATTTTTGTCTAGATTTCAAAATCCATTCAACTATCAGTTCTTTGTCGTTGTACAATCTCCTTGCTGTTATTATCTTATAACATGTTATTAGCATTTTACTCTAATCTTTAAAACGACTGCATCATTTCATTAAGAGGAAGAGGTTTAGGCACATAAAACTAGTTTAACACGGCCACTTTTTATTGAAGTGTCTGTACCAAACAAGGAGAGAGTAGTTATATATATACAGTCAAACCTGTATTAAGAGGTCACCTTTGGGACAAAGCAAAAGTGGCCTTATAAGACAGGTGGTCTCTTAAAAGAGGTTAATTTCATATGAAATGTCCAATGACAGGACAAGAAAAGGGTGACCTTTTAATACAGGTGACTTCTTAATAGAGGTGACCGCATGGACAGGTTTTACTGTATATGTTGGGATATCTATTTTACCCCTGTATCTACGATTTATCCATCAGATTTTCAAACTGTTCCGATCCGACACTGTGGCAATTTTATTCAATTTATTATTACAGCTATTATTTTAAAGCATATTTTAATAAATAAGCTATTAATGGCCATCCGATAGTCATTTTTATTATTCAGTTTTTCAAAAATATATTATCACTTACATTTATCAATTTTGATGAAAATTAAATTTAAATACCACCCATTGCATACCAGAGAAGGAAACCTACTAAAGTCCTACAACTGAGATAAAATTATATAATTTTACCTGTGACAATCAGACATTGTTTGAAATTGGATGTAAGACATTTTAGCTGCTTATCTAATATGCAAATGACTAATATCAATAAAAGCTAAAAAAAAAAGACAACCTTCTGTAAATTTCTGGAACAATTTTGTGGAATCATTATTCATTTCATTTCCACGTTAGCAATACAGATAACGGTCGTTGTCAATATGTACATGTTTTCTCATTATTGTCTTGTATATTGACAAGTCACTGGTAACCTACTTATATCCAGACGACGCAAACGAAAGACAATCACATGTCTGCTTCCTGTACCTTTGGAATATTAACCAAAGAATGTATTCCATCAATACCGATCTTCTGAGCTACTGTGTCACTTTGTACTCCATAGGTGGTGTATTTTTAGAACAATATGTTAGAGTACATACCATCAGTGTTCATCTCAGCATGCAACTGATTTATCTACTCTTTACACAGATGTTCCGCACTCTAAGCTACAAAAAAAAAGATTAAACGCACCTCCAGTTAGTTCAACTATGTTTCATGAAAAGTAGATACAAATATAATTAGGAAGAGACACATATATTTGTTAGGAAGAGACACATATATTTGGTTAAAGGGCCATACCAATGAAATTTGTAAAAATCTTTAAAGATAACGTTTTAATAGATTGGTAAATACATAGCACAATGCAAAAAACGCGATTAAAAATATGCACGTTTGCATACTTAATTCGTACTTTGAAAGTTTTATTTTCACCTGTCTACGAGTACTTCCGATCTCAATTACGACAATCCACGGAGATTACCATAAACAGTGTGTGACGTCACTCCTAACAAACAGTGTTTTTAAACTGACATCAGAAATGCTTGATTGACAACATACTTGGTGGAGGTGTTTTTCAGCGGACAGTTGGTATTCATATGGGTACAAGTTCTGCACTATAAAAACTATAGATATGTTCATGAATTATCACTTTGGTTTAGGCTATGTGGTGTTATAAGGACACTTTCAATAATATTCCAATGATATCATGGAGGTCAGTTTTATTGGTGGAGGAAAGCGGAATAGCCGGAGAAAACCGACATGCCGCAAGTCACTGACAAACTTTATCACATGTTGTTGTATCGAGTACATCTCGCCATGAGTGGCATTCAAACTCACAACGTAGACTAAATAATTATTTCATTAAAAGTGGTGTGCTGGTGGCCTTAAATCCAAGGATTTCTTGCCAACAGTAAAACCTTTTTTAACAGACAAAGGTAGCATATGTAAAAAAAGAAACCATCCTGTCTGAAAATGATGTTTTAATTAGAAAGCAGGATGAGGTATGTGATATTTTTAATAATTACTTTGTGAATGTTGCCAAAAACATCGGAAATAATTGTACAAAGGTTGATGATGCTCATCCCAGTATTGTTGAAATTAAAAATAATCACCCTGAATTGGCATTGGAAAATTGTTCTTTTTCAGAAATTGACGAGGAATTTCCTGGTAAACGTATCAGTAAAATTAATGTAAAAAAGGCTACCGAAATAGATGGAATTTCTCCTAAACTTGTACATTTTGCTAAACCAGTAATTAGAAAGCCTTTAACAAAAATTGTAAATCTTGCAATAACATCATCAACCTTTCCCGCCAGACTAAAAGAGGTACATGTAGCACCTGTTCATAAGAAAAATAGTGTGTTGAAGCAGGCCATTACAGACCTGTAAGTGTACTACAAGCTATTTCTAAAATTTTTAAAAATTCACTTGAAATTCAGTTAGTTAGGGACGGACCATTTAACTTCCAATGTTGCTGAAAAAAAAATCAGATTTTGGTGGAGAAAAAAAAATAATCTGATTCAGAGTTTTTGTCATATAACCTAATGCTATATTCTGGAATAAAAATTCTCGCTTTACGTGACAAAAAAAAAATAATGTAACTCTCGTGTTGTCCGAAACCATAACCCCCCCCCCTGCAAGTTAAATGGTCGGTCCCTTAAACATTTTGATAAAATCTTCAATCCTTTTTTGGCAGCCTTTAGATCTGGATTTGGATATCAGTCAACCCTTTTGAGAGTGATTGAAGACTGGAAAAAAGCTCTTAATAAAAATGAATATCTTGCTGCTATTTTAATGGACTTATCTAAGGCCTTTGATTGCCTTCCACACGACTTGTTATTAATGAAACTTAAGGCTTATGGCTTGTCTCAATCAGTCATAGAAATGCTAAACAGTTACATAAGCAATAGGAAACAATGTGTCAAAATTGGTCAAAATACTAGTGATTTATTAGATATTGTTAAAGGTGTTCCTCAAGGCTCCATATTGGGCCCAATTTTATTAATATTTTTGTCAATGATCTATTTTTCTTTGTACACAAATGTGATCTATATAATTATGCAGATGACAACACCTTGTCAAAATCAGACAAATGTTTAGAAAAAGTTGTAGCCTCCTTAGAAGAGGATAGTAAGGCATTAAGAGATATGTCCTCATTTGACCAGTTTAAAATGATATTTCCGATTGGTGTGGTGGGGAAATGTGCTTCTGCAGCTCTTGTAAATGTCAAGCTGTGCTGTCTCATGCCTGAATAGTCTCCTGCTTTATCACTTATTTCATTTGCTTAATATGCGTTTGCTTTTTATATGATCTAATTTGCTTTTGTGATCATATTTGCTTTTGTGATCATATTTGCTTTTTATGAGATCTTATTTACTTTTGTGATATGATTTGCCTTTGTGATCTTAATTGCTTTTTATGTGATCTTTCAACGAGGCTGTACAAAGAGGAGCACGCACAGCTTCTGCACTTCACCATTGAAGAATTTTAGCATTCTGTTTGCATTCACATTCACCCGCACCCACTTATATCCTTTTATAGACACAATATTCTTCGGGATATATTGCATTTTGTTTAATTCCCACAAGGCGTTCTAGAGTGAATCGAAGCTATTCTAATTCTGACTGCCCCTTTGACCCGCCATCTTGACGGTGTCATTTTCAAAAATCATTCATCATTGTTTGAATTTTTTTTAACAATAACTCTTGAAGTATTTATAAACTGTTATCCATCCACATATGTCCGAGAATAGAGTGAGTAAGTCTATTAGGCGTTACTATATTAACCCTAAAGAGGTACGAAGGAGAAGGACACTGCGTAAGCCCGTACTTTTGGCTGACAGCAAGGAACATTTCATTAAGAGGCAAATCATAAGCGAACATTGTCTGAATATAACATTTTTCTGCCACAAAGGCTGGACTGTTCAAGAATGTATTGATTGGGGAGAAAAACACTTACCAAATAAACTTGATAAGGAAGAGAAGCTAACATTCTACATATGGTTAGGGACATGTGACATAACATATTATGAAAAAGTACAAGATTTATATCATTAGAAACCGATAACGATAGAAATATAAGATATATTATAAAAAAATTCAAGGAACTTTAAGAGTTAATCACAGCGCAGTTTATAAGATCAGAAGTAGTATTTCTGGAAGTGCCGTCTCTATCCATACAACATTGGAATCATTCCAGGGGACACACAAACTTTAAAGAGTTCATTGAATAAGATAAAAAAATGGAACTACAGTTAGATCAACTAAATATTAAAATCAGAGAGCTGAACAAAAGTGACAATCGCTCAACACGCTTTATGCTAGACCTGTGGAGGGGCTCCAAGGGACATAATAAAAAGACAGCGACAAAAATATATACAGACCTCAATCTTCTAGAGAAAGACGGTGTACATCCCAAATCAGTTTTGACCGGCCTCTGGATGAGGAGAATAGGTACCAAAATATACGAAGATTGCTTCTCAAAGGTTACTCAAGAAAATTTATCGTGAATTAAAATATTCCCAATTATATACCTACTGTTTTTGGTAAATGTTAGTGGGGACGCCCCGCTGATATACCTGTAATTGGCTTAGAATATAACTGTTTATCAACAATATTTATATTTATCAACAATATGGAGCTATCATTAAGAACATCAGCAAGACAGAAAATTAAACCAACTCCATATACACCAGCTAAATATGAAAACTTCAGGTTAAATAAGAAAAAGGCACTCGACAAAAAGATTGAACAGTGTCAAAGCGATATTGAGGTTGTTCTGGTAAACAAACATGGAAATTATGTCATGGAACTATTAGCAGCAGGTTATGAGTTATTAAAAATAGCTATTGAGGAGTACTTTCATGAACATGAAATATACAAATTAGAGCCAAAAAAACTTAAGATGGACGAAGAAGGCCTATGCATAAGTGTATCATACTCTGTAAAAAATAGCAACAGCAATAAACAACAATATAGGACCAATTTGTTGCACACGACAGGCCGCATTGAGGTTAAAGGGAATGGTAAGGACTTATTCTTAGAGCACCTAAAAGAAATTATCAAGCTTATGGAAAACAAGGGCAATTGCTCCCAACTAAACAGACTACTAGAACACCAATTAAGTGAATATATGAGAAAATTTCCAACAGGAAATGTTGAAAATAAAAGGGGAAAAAAGTATGTAGGCAGAGAGACTGACCTTAACCAGATGCATAACAGGGAAATAATGTCAGTAGTAAAAGCACAAAATGAATACCACCATGATAATACTTCTGGGGACGCCTCGCTGGCAGATCAAAATTCCCGAAGAGAAAAAGATACTAGTGGGGACGCCTCGCTTGTATCATCTATACAAAGAGAGAGAGTAATGCTGCTAGTGGGGACGCCTCGCTGGTACCATTACAAAAACAGAAAGAAGCTAATGTTAGTGGGGACGCCTCGCTGATAAAAGAACAAAATAAACAACACAAGCTATGTACTAGTGGGGAAACTTCGCTGGTAATGAGTAAACATCAGCATATCAACAAAATCACTAGTGGGGAAGCCTCGCTGGTACCTGGTAAGCACAACCAAGATGAAATAATTGCTAGTGGGGAAGCCTCGCTGGCATGTGACATACCCCAAGAGATGACTGGAACTGTCTGTAAAAGTATTGAGCATAGATTCTCAGAAACAGAAGTTCATATTATAGATGATCAATTAAATAACTCTGAAACTTTTGAAACTATCATTACATGTGCAATATGTAGTGGACAATTGATAGTGTACAAAGCCCAACTATCTTCTGCTGCCGATGTGAGTGTATTTTACATAAAAAATGTGTGGGTAAAAAAGCAGAGTGTCCCAAAGAAGTAATGGAAGATGATGACTATATATCTGTCCTTCCTGTAGATGGACAATGAAATTCAACATACCCATTTAAAATGCACAATAAACATCCAGAGTCTAAATTAGTAAGAACTACTGAAATTACAGAATCCCATAAATATAGGCAGCATAAAGGAAGTAGTACGAACAGTACCAAAACCAGCCACACACAAAGCAGTTTAATTCAACCAGAAAGCTATAGACCAGAGTTAAATATGACAGATCCCACAACTGAAGTTAACCCAGGATATGACTACAATACAGCAGCAGATGAAACTATGCTAAAAGAAATAAGTAATAAAAATAGGCAAAAGAACGTGAGCAAAAATAAGGATCATCAAACAACAAATAAGGCAGATGGAATAGCAGTTAGTACAGTGCAAGGCAAGAATTGTGATACTTGAGGATACAAACAGAGATTACAAAAACACTATCAATATTCTCAGATCTCAATTAGAAGCCAGATGTAACTTGACAGAGGGAAATCAATACTAGTAATACAAACCACCATCCAGAGCCACAAAATAACATAGTGAGACTGGAGAATAGTATGACAACACTGAAGCATGAAATAGAACTGAGAGACATGAAGTTGCAACACCAACTAGAGATGAATGAAACAAAAATTAGAATAAATATGCTAGAAATGCAAAAAGAGCTGGTTGATGAAATCTCAAAATGTAAAAATGACAAGACCTTATATAACAACCATACGCAACTATAAAGAAACCTACAAGAGGAACCTATAGTATCAACACCTCCTGCTACAATTCTAGCTGTATATACCTATAACAACAGAGATGCACTATGCCAACACAACAGAAACATTGTTGAAAATAAACATGGATATATGCACCCAGATCTGACACTTAGAAGAGAACAACCAGTTTTAGGGAGACACCAACAAGCACAAAACTTGCCAAGGTACACAGTTGCACCATACCACCATAGTGTGATTGACACTGGAAGACAGCATAACCAAACACATCAATATCCAGTAAATAGTACTCAACAACCAGTTGATAACATCCCAAGACATGTAAGTCAACATTATGATTGTCCTGAAGTAGAAAAAATGCAAATAAATATGAATAGACGGCCACCTCATGCTGGAGTCTCAGAAACAGAAAAAAAGTAAGTGTGATATGACATATAAAACTGAAAGTACGGAGGAAAAGAACACGAGAAGATGATATAACCGTCAGCGGAAATTTCCCTCCCAAAGGGGTGTGGAGGCTGGTGACTATAGGAGCGAAACAGGAACGGATATACTAGAAAGTTATTACAGAAAATATCCATCACAATGAGAAGTAAATGATCAAACGATGGGAAATAGTACACTCATATGTGGAGATACTGGTAAACAATAAGGAAGATGTCAGACATGTATACACTGGGGAAATCTTGGGACAGAAAACCAGTATATATAGTAGTAAAGAAAGACATCCCAAATACCTACCGAGGGAGGATTTCCAAAAAGCCCAGATTCAAGATCTAAGTCAGAACCAATCTTTTTTAGAGTACAGCCCAAATACCAAAAAGAGAAGAAAAAAACCCCCAACAGATATTCGAATAGGAACCTTTAATGTACAAAGTATTAAAGGTAACATGACGTATGTTCAGGAAATCTAAAAAAAAATGACATCCTCTGTATACAGGAACACTGGCTATTTAATACAGAACAGCACATGCTAGGAGACCCGAATATTAATAATGCGATTTACAGGAAAAAGTGTGGATGATTATAACCCTGAGCTAAGTATGGAATATGAAAATAAATTCTGACAGATGAATTTGTTTTATAATTGCTGTATTGCACGACAATTGGTAAATAATTTCCAAAATAGTTCTTTAACTTACAAATTTCATTCAGTATGATTTATTTCCATTATGAAATCAATATTAACAAAGGTAAACGCACAGAAAGTCACAGGACAAAAAGTCACAAAACTCCTAGGACAAAAAGTCACAAGACAAAAAGTCCCAATCTATATTTTTTACCCTTGCGGACAAAAAGTCACAGGACAAAAAGTCACAATCTATATTTTTTACCCTGGCGGATAAAAAGTCACAGGACAAAAAGTCACAACTTATATTTTTGCTTAACATGTATATATGTAGGAAAAAAAGTCACAATATGTATACACTGATAGATGTATGCATAATTGGGTAATATTTCCCGATATCCATGATATTCTAAGTTCAGATGTGTTGTACATGAATATGTAGCAATGTACACATTTTGTCCTATGTTGATGTCTTATTTTCATGTTTGTATCATTGTGGGCAATTCCTGTCATCCAGATTTGCTCATTGTAAGAGGTATTTTATTGACTCCAGGTTTAAGATTACAACTGAACAGTTTCATTTTGCTATGCATTGTCCTTAAAACAGACCGTGATATAGTATCTGGTTATTTTTGCTGTTAATTAAGTATGAATATAATTTGAAAGCAAATTTTTGTCCTATATGTTTTGTCAACATGCAAAATTTAAACTGTGACTTTTTGTCCTGTGACATTTCGTCCGTGACTTTTTGT
Organism: Gigantidas platifrons; assembly: GCA_002080005.1. Classification (NCBI taxonomy): domain Eukaryota; kingdom Metazoa; phylum Mollusca; class Bivalvia; order Mytilida; family Modiolidae; genus Gigantidas; species Gigantidas platifrons. The sequence continues at coordinate 267,592 of MJUT01041576.1, forward strand.
CTGTGACTTTTTGTCCTGTGACTTTCTGTCCTACATTCGTATCAAACATATCCTGTGACAATTTGAATTCAAAGAATAGCCTTTTTAATAGTGATTATGCGATTTCACAGTAAAACATATGGAGGATCACTTGAACTTTATGATCGCAATACTTGTATACAAATATATAATAAAAAATTATGCAATAAAATATTTCAAGTATAAATGTCACAATACACATTTAACATGCATGTGGGAAAATAAAAGTGACTTTTCAAAATTATTGTTAGCACAGGCTAGGACGTTTATATACGTCCTTGGCACAGGCACTCGTGTCGCGGAATTACCGCCCTCTTTCTGAGTACTTATTTATTTAAAAAAACATGTCTTTCTTATTTCATCTCTTTTCTCTGAATTTATTGTGGATAATAAGAGGGTAAATACTTATTAGACAGATTACATTTTTTTTTTGTCTTTCTAATGATGGATAATTGACCCAAGTTAGGCTAAATAAATGAAATGTGACTTAATGTGTTAATTAAATTTCATTAAAACATACATGAATTCTATAAATTTTAATTTCTTATCTAATTCTTATCTTAGGTTGTTATTTTCATTGAATGGCATCTCAAAATAGATGGGTTCACAGTGGGGGCTCTTCCTGTATAATCAGTAATTGTATTGTCCAAGTATTGTTACTTGTATTTTACCCGAGAACTAATTAGTACATATACTGTATGTGATTTTTATAAGAATGTGGTAGTATTGTTGCGTCACTAAATGTAATTAAGTTTAATGAACTTTTAAGAATTAGGATAAATTTGATAGATATGTATTGCAGAGACGTTTGTTTATTGTGCAAACAACTAAACTATAATCGTTTTTTTTATATATAAAAAAGCCAAATATGTGTTCGGACAATTACTTATGATTCTTTAAATAACAACACAATTTCATTAAAACTCCATATCAGAACAGAAAAAAAAGAATCATAATTGTAGAGTTCAACTTTTTTTGGGGGAAATAACAATACTTGTACATTTTTTATACAAGTATTGTTGTCAATACTTGTATACAAGTATTTCGATCTTAAAGTTCAAGAAATCCCATATTGGTTAAAAAAAAAAAAAAAAAAATTACACAGCTGGATAAATTCACGTTTAATTTAAGTAATTTATTGACGAGATGTTTTCACTTCAACATCCATTTTTAAACTGAATCGTGAACATCCGGTTATCGACAATATACTTGCTATGTGTGTGTCGTGTGCAAAGTGTCGCGCCTCCTCTGGTTTTATATCATACTTCATGAAAATAAATTAGGATATTATAAGCCCAGAAATTTTGTTATCATAGTTTATCGAAATAACCAAAAACAATAACTATACACAATTAAAAAATACTCTTCAAAATTATGATAGTTCTAAATTTATAAATAAATATTATTAAAAACTTTTGAATTTAGATTTTTAGAAAATTGCTTAATTGCATGAGTGAGTATCATATAATATTTCAAATTCATACATTTGAGAAAGATTGTTTATTTAAAATATTACATTTTCATTTAATATATGAATTTTGACAAAAGTTTAATTATTTTTTTTTCAAGTTGTTAAATTTTAACAGACTTATTCATACATTTTTAGATTGTGTTCTATTTTTTTTTTATTATTATAAATTTCACTTATGAGACCTTATAAAAAAGTTTATTTTTTTCCTCAAGTTGTTAAATTTTAACAGACTTGTTCTTATATTTTTAGATTGTTTTTTTTTTAGCTTAGCTTAGTTTTTTATATATTAAATTTCACTTTTCAGACCTGCATTACTATGTGAAATATTACATGTTATATTTAATTAAAATGTAATGAAAATGAAGTAAAATATATTTAGTTAAGAAGAAAAATTGAAATGGTAAATTTAATGAGAAATGAAATAATGTATATTTTTTGGTAATTAAAAAAAATTAAGAATAAATTTGTCATCATTTATACATGTATAAATGATGACAAATATATAAATAATACCCATCTCCACAGTATCACCTGTGGTTCCAATATACAACATGAAATGACTAATTACCTATATGTACAGGTAAAACCATCACTCACAGGTGACGTACCTTTGTATTTCATAAGTTACAAGTATAATATTTTTAGATGAATGTTTTCATTGAGAATAAGATTGGAAAATTATGCACAGAATAAAATAAAAGGTTAGGGTTTATATGTTTAAATTAATTACATTAAGAAAAATAAATCATTTGAAACAAATTTCATGTACTTATATTTTAAAATCTGTTAAAATTTTTCACAGTAATGTTCAGAATCTGTTCAGACTCTGTTCAGACTTTTAAGTAATGTTCAGACTCTGTTCAGACTCTTTTCAGACTTTTAAGTAATGTTCAGACTCTGTTCAGACTTTTCAGCAATTTTGAGTAATGTTCAGACTCTGTTCAGACTTTTAAGTAATTTTCAGACTCTGTTCAGACTCTGTTCAGACTTTTAAGTAATTTTCAGACTCTGTTCAGACTTTCTAGCACAAAAACTGGTCCGTTCAGAATTTCTTGACTTTGTAGTGAAAGAACCTAGAAACAGGGAAGTCACCTGATATAGATAGGATAACCACAGAACACATCAACTGAGCTTCTGCCTCTAATTGTCCACATATTGAATACTATAGTAGAACAACTAGATATTCCACAGTTACTGAAATCTGGAATATTGACCCCTGTATTAAAGAAAAATAAAGATAAAAGAAATCCTTCAAATTATAGAGGAATAACTGTTACAAAAATATTGCAAAGCGTCCTAAAAGGCCGAATTGATAAGAAAATTGAAGAGATACAGAACCCCCTACAAAGAGGCTTCACAGAGGCAGTATCATCATTACTAGCTGCATTTATAACATCAGAGGTTGTACTCAATGGCCATGGAGATAATGAAAATGTCTTATTAGTAACACTAGACGCAGAAAAGGCATTTGATAAATTGAATCACGAGATACTATTTAATAAACTGTACCATTATGGAATTGTAGGTGACACATGCTGAGAAACATGTACAGAACAATGAATATACAAGTGAAATGGGAAGGTGAATTATCAGACAAGATATATATACAACAGGGCATACAGCAGGGTACCAAACTGTCAACCTAGCTATATAAATGTTACAACAACGTTATTTTAGACAGCATCAGTAAAAGTGAATTAGGAAGCCATTCTAGAAACATTGGGGTAGCATCACCAACATGTGCAGACGATATTGCCATTCTTGCAAACTCAGATACTGAACTACAGGATATTCTTGACATAGTAAACCATCATACACAGAGGGACTTAGTGAAAATAAACCCAGACAAATCAGACCTAATAGTATATAATGCGAAAGATGAAATAACTGTTAAATTTGGTGATAACATTTTTTAAAAAAGTGAGAAGACAAAACATCTGGGTATTGTTAGAAATTGGAAAAATACTGTGGATATAGAAGAGAGATTAAAATCTGGCAGAGGTACAATTTATGGTCTATCGGGATCAGGATTGCAAATACGAAAAGATTTTTCACCAATAACTGCGCACAACCTTTGGAAAGTGTATGCGTTGCCATGAATGACAAATGGGCAAAGAGCAACTTGAAAAACTGCAAAAGAAAATCCTCATACAAATTCAGGGATTACCATGTCGAGCAGAAAACACTGGTGTATACGTGCTCCTTGGAGCTGTACCGATAGAGATGGCTATAGAAAGGAATATGCTATCCACCTTCATGAACATAGCAAGGAATAAATTGTCGGTTGAACATCATCTCATTAGCCGCGAGCTAGCTATGAAAAATGAAATCGGGAAAATCTTCATTAATATAATCCAAAATATCTTGGAAAAGTGGAAGAATATCTCCACAGCCCAAAGGCTAAAGAAGTTTGGAAAAGTATAGTTAAAAAACACCAAAATAAGCACTGGAAAGAAATCTGTAAGGGAACGACCATTTAACTTGAAGGGTGGGGGGTTATGGGTTTTTCCTCAAGAATAATGAAACTGATGTAAAAGCAGGAGACATTAAAGCTAATATAGCTACACAAACGTATATGGTATATGGTACAGTTCCAAAAATCCAAGTTTGTTAAAAATGCTGCAGCAACCTGTCCATCATGTGGAATTGAAGACGAAGACTTACATCACTTCATACTTGATTGTACAAAATTAAGTTTTATACGTAAACGGCACCTCCAGAAAATAGAAGATTATTTAGAGAAGATACATAAAGGGTTATACATCAGAATTGTAAATGAAAACACATTACTTCAAATGATTATAGACTGTACTAGCAGCAGTATAAACTATATGAGAAGGATAAGGAGCAAACATTATACAGAGCTAGAAATCTTTACTAGAAACTGTTGCTTTGATTTACATAGAAGCAGGACAAGACAGATGGTGGGGTAGGGCATTATCATCGTTGAAGTTCTATACTCCGTATACTACAGTATGAATATAACTATTTCATATTTTAATAGTAAAAACAGTCTTAATGATTACAATGTGAGGTTTGGTGTGAAGTACAAGATGCATTTTATATCTTAATTATCCTAATCTGTTTTAATTGCTCTTAGAATCCATATATACAGTATTTTAAATGCAGGCTCTTTTATGTTTTACGATGTGGGCTATCGAGATGTCATTTTATATAATAACTACAACAGAATTGAAATTAGTTTTAATGAGTACATACATAGAGACATTTTAATTCTTTTTCTTTTTTTATCTGGCTTTATACATTTTAACCAATGGAATACTAGTGACTCTTAGATAAATTCCGGGAGAAGGAAGGATGCTGACACTGCTTATGCTTTTATGTGTATATAGACTTTTACGATTAAATATTATAATGAAATTTATTAACACAGGCATGATTATTTTATTGTATGGATGTTATGTGTGAGGAAATTCATATGGGTGCGGTGTGAATATTATCTGTACATATGTAAATACACGATCTGAACATTGCGTTATATCCACTATGGAGTGCTCCGAAATAGAGTGGAGGTCAATACCTGTAGAAGAATATCTTAATTGCTTTTGTGATCTTATTTGCTTTTATATGATCTTATGTGCTCCTATTTGCTTTTTATGTGCTCTTATTGGCTTTTTATGTGCTCTTACTTGCTTTTATATGCTCATATTTGATTTATCTGTGCTTGCCTGTTTTAAAAATTTACGTTTGCTTGTATATATGTTATAGTCGGTTTTAAGAGTTTTATGTAGCTCATGTTATTTGTGATATGTTTATATGTGCCGACTTTAAATAAAATTTACTTACTTACTTACTATTAGTGACCGAGGGTATTATCCGCACAGTAGTCAGTTCTTCAGGACTGACATGGTTTATTAGATATATTTTTATTGAAATGTACAGTTCCTAAATCAAGTAATTCTAAGGGTCTCCTCCCTCAGGTATAGGTGACCATGGCTGATTTTGTCTATTCTGTTTAGGCCCTCCTCCCTCAGGTATAGGTGACCATGGCTGATTTTGTCTATTCTGTTTAG
>MJUT01041576.1:277250-291018 GCA_002080005.1 Gigantidas platifrons
GGTATAGGTGACCATGGCTGATTTTGTCTATTCTGTTTAGGCCCTCCTCCCTCAGGTATAGGTGACCATGGCTGATTTTGATTATTCTGTTTAGGCCCTCCTCCCTCAGGTATAGGTGACCATGGCCGATTTTGATTATTCTGTTTAGGCCCTCCTCCCTCAGGTATAGGTGACCATGGCCGATTTTGATTATTCTGTTTAGGCCCTCCTCCCTCAGGTATAGGTGACCATGGCTGATTTTGATTATTCTGTTTAGGCCCTCCTCCCTCAGGTATAGGTGACCATGGCTGATTTTTTATTATTCTGTTTAGGCCCTCCTCCCTCAGGTATAGGTGACCATGGCTGATTTTGATTATTCTGTTTAGGCCCTTTGGGTTTCTTGCTCGCAAATATATAAAAAAATTATTTTGGCCTTCACATATTTTGATTTTGAGCGTACCTTATTAATATCATTCCAAAAACGCGTCGTGCTTTGCAAAAGATTTACATGGAAGAATGTAATGGAATTCATCACCTTTCTCTGCATCCGTGCATATATTACACATTCTATTCCCATGATCAATATATATATATATATATATAGGTGAATACCAGTTATAAATGTACAATATGTGATTCTGTTTTTATATGTTAAATATCTAAGTATGGTTCATATTACAAATGTTCTTTTAATTATTTTACAACATAACCCTTTTGATGAATTTTCCATATTTTATCGCCATTCTTGTTGAAACTGGTCAAATAATCTTTGCTTTAATGTAATATTTAACCATAGGATTAACATTTCCCTGACTCTCCCAGATATTACTGAAACAACAATTATCTAAGATGCTCTCTACAATATAAAACCAAGAGAACTGGTATTGACCATGAAGAGTATTAATATAAATATATTTATAAAGAATGAGTAATAGTTTGCTATCGATTACCAATTATTTTTACCAATAATTTATCATACACTTTCAGACACCATTAAATATCAGTAACTCAAAGATACATTATTGTTTTTTTCCCAGAGCTCTGGTTTTTTCCCTAATATTATATTTAAATATACAAATTCTAATATAAAACCATATTTTATATTTAAGAAAAAAACCAATAATTGTATTTATTAAAATTAGATTTATATCAAAATTAAATAAATATGCAAAATTTATATTAGAATTAAATAAATATAATAGTCTAATTTATTTCAATATCTGTTCAAAATTTTTTTTTTAATTTTAATATTCTTAAGTAAAACCTTTTTTTATGATTTTATTAATCAAAATCAATTTTATATACATTGTATATATATTTAAAATGAAATAATTTATTTCAATATTTATTCAAATGATGTTTTTTATTTAAATTTTAATATTCTAAAATAATACCTTATTTTTTTAAATATTTTATTTACTGAAATTAATTTTATATACATTGTATATATTTTATTTTAAGAAAGTTGATGTTCAGGTAACATACCCTTAATGGTTCTCCCTTACTGAACCTCAATTTAATAGATTATAATTACTAAAACAACAAAATGTACCATATGTGATTCTAAGATAGTTGACGTTCGGGGAAAACACCGTGTAAACCGGATACTCCCTTGTTGGTAAGTATAAAAGAAGTGCAATGCCAATTACTTTTTGTATATCGCCTTGATGTCTAAAGCCATGACATCATTCATTCAAGCCTTTATATATTTTGTAAGTAAAACATTTAGTTAATTTATAACATACTGTGAAAGTACTTTTATTCGTGGGTATCAATTTTCGTGGTTTGGTTAAAAATAATAAATTCGTAAATTCATGGATTTTGTGTTTGTACCAAAATCAAATTCGTTGATTTTATATTTTCAACATAAGTTTCACTGGGTATCAAAACTTCTAGAAAGCTTCAATACAGTATACTATTGAGCCGTAAAATTATGTAATCGGAAGTGGAAGGTGGATATTAACGTGTTCATTTTCTCAAATATTTTTAAAATATATTTTCTTTTAACATCTACAAAATTGTATCAACGTAGGATCGGAACAAAATCAGCTTTTGAGTTTCATAATTATAGATCAGTGCAAATCAGTGTTATTTTATCGAACTTGAAAATTAAAAAAAATCATCTGCAATTATTTTATGAGCACGTACATTAGCAATTTCCATCAATATATATTAAATTTATTTGATGTCTTACAAATATTTAATCTCCATTTTATTTTCACCTTTTCGGTGTCTTCAACCTACGCCAACATTTTGAAATATCATATTCAAGGTATGCCAACAAACATTATATTACAGGTGTTTATATTATAGCAATTAATGACAGTTACAGGTAAGTAAATTTGGAAATGCAGGTCTCCAAAGTGAAGTTTATTATTAAAAAAAAACAAAAAACAATCTAAAAATATAAGAATAAGTCTGTTAAAATTTAATAACTTAAAAAAAAAGTAATTAAACTTTTGTGAAAATTTATATATAAAATAAAAATCTGCTAAAATTTCACAAAAATCTGTAAATAAAAAAGATGAAAATATTAAATTTTAGAATCATTTAAATAAACAATTATTAAAAAAACAAAACAAAACAAAAAACAATCTAAAAATATAAGAATAAGTCTGTTGAAATTTAATAAATTGAAAAAAGCAAACTTTTGTAAAAATTTATATATAAAATTAAAATTTGATAAAGTATGATAAAAAATATCTGTGCCTATAATATCTTTAGTGTAAACTATATTGTATTCAACAAAATACATACAAGACATTATATACATATTAATACATGGGCATTTCCATATTGGCCTGGTTATCATCCCGAGACACCCATATTGGCCTGAGACGAAGTCGAGGGCCAATATGGGTCGAGGGATGATAACCAGGTCAATATGGAAATGCCCATGTATTAAACTATTTATTATATACTTCCGACATCTGCAGACGTAAACACCGGAAGTTGTTTATTTTGTCTGAAGCGCACGAGGGGCACCTAATAACCGGTTATTTTCCCGGGGTGTGAAAATATGGACAGTTTACTTCCGGTCATATTGGTCATACAAAAATGCCTTTATTTTAACTAAGTATGTAATAAATAATGATATTGATAGAAAGGGATTGGAAAACAAGTGTAAAACACTTATACAAATTCCTCTTCTATAATATCTTTAATTTATTTTCATGAAGTATGATAAAGAAAAATAATTTCTTCCGTTTTGTTTGAGTTTTCTATGTAAGACAAGCCATAAAGACAGTTGCGCGTGACCTTGTCTTACATGGCATTGTCAGCCAATCAAATCGGCCGAGTATAATCAATAACCAATTATACGACTGCTGTAGTAATATAAATTGTCGTCTTAGTAGATCTAAAAAAAAGCTTCAAATATCAATTTTACCTGAATTTTAACTGATTTCCCCTAATAGATTTAATGCGGTTTTAAATAAGTGTGTATTTACTGCACGTGGCGTTGTAATATTTTGTGTAGTAAACATGACATTGACATGCGAATGAATGAATGAAATCGACATGCTTTGATTTTAACTTGAAATGGAAGAAACAGGTACTTGCACTCGTCCTTATTGAAGATCTGAGATTTCTTCCACTCGTGAGAGAAATTCAGCGTCTTTCCACTTGTTCCGCTACGCTCCACTCGTGCACAGACGGAATTTCTCACGATCGTTGAAGAAATCCCATATCTGCAAAAGGGACTCGTGTAAGAACTTATTAATCTGTGCTTGTAATACCCTAATTTATTTTCATGAAGTATGATATAAAAATATATGTGCTTATAGTATCGTATTTTATTTTCATAATGATTGATGTTAAAGTATATGTGCTTATAATAATATCCTCATTATTTTTTTTTATAAAGTTTGATATTAAATATATGTGCTGATATACTGATTTTTTGTTTGTTATTTCCATAAAATATGATTTTAAATACCTACTTCCTACTCAGTTTATTCACTCAATACTCACAAAAACAAGACAACCTTACATTATAAATTAATTGTGGACTTGAATTCGAAGTACATTGACATCTTCCTCCCCCCCTTTTACACTAATTAAACATGACTAGTCATGTTTATATAACAATTAACCTATTCAACCTATGCCAATAATCTTTCTTACCTTTATATATTTTTTTTTGACATAGGTTGAATGAACCTGTTTTTCACAACTAAAAAAAAGAACAATAAAGTTGTTTTTTTCTCATTATTTTGATCCCAATGACAGATTGTACATGTAAAAGTACTTCAATATGTTCGATATTTTATTACCTTTTATCTACGATTGAAATTACTCCTAATCGTGTCACAAGATTAATCCATACTCCTTGCAAATGTACAGTTAATTTATACTTGAATTGTTTAAAGAAAGGTGATCTAATATACTAACTGAAGGGTGTAATTATTTAATAGAGAAATGTTTATGCAACACTCAGAAGTGTGTCACCGTTGGTGTATGGTTTTTGAAGTAAATTGTATTACCGGAAGTTGTTAAAATCTTTTCACAATTAAACATTTCTGTCGTTTTTACACATGCATTAAAAATCTAATCATTAACAAACATTTTCACGTGGATTATATAGACAATAACAGTGCATTGACTTGCCATAAAATCGATATACGGATGAGGCTTAGAATCGGGGAAAATGCGAGGGTTTCCCGAGCATTTTCCCAGATTCGTGCCGAATACGTATATCGAATTTTATGTCAAGTCAATGCACTGTTATTGTCTTTATACTGCAATCATAAGTGACGTTAATGGATATTACTACCAATATTCAAATTATTTAAAACGTTAGTTACCCCCAAAGAGGCCCCAACTGATTTCTAAATGTTATAAACGGTCAGTGACCGTTTATCACTTGTAAATATACTGTCAACGCATTTTGACTGTTCAAATAGAACGATTGCAGTATAAAATCCAATAAAAGGTTTGCTCGTACTTATTTCGTCATTAAATTTTACAAATGTCCCCTATGCAGCTGGGGCCGTGTTAACAAATGTGTCTTAGGACTAAGATGTGTCTTAGGATGGTCTTAGGACATATCTTATTCCTAAGTCGGTTAAATTGCGATATGTCCTAAAATATATCCTAAAGTTAGGACACCAAAATATGTGTCCTAAGAGTGTTTTAGTTCGGACTCGGAAAAAATCGGGCTTCTTTTCTGCTCATTTTGGTACAGAAGTATAGAATGTATTACACGGAACAGTTACGTACAAAATAATGGACAAAGTTTTACTTTCAAGTTATAAAAAAAAAAAATGTACGCTTTTATCTACTAACCCGTTTGAATAACTGATGATGTGACACTTTGACATCTTGAAAACAGCTTACTTGGCTAAAGTTTAACGTAAGGTACACGTATTGATTAAAATTTACCATCACTTTCATTGATATTATTTTATTAAATATTTATATGATTCTTCCCTTACACAAATCAGCCCGTATTCATATATTTACGATTATGCCAAGGACATCCTACAATCCCAGACATTTCCTAGGATAGTCCTATCAGTATCCTAAAATACATGTAAGTCTGAAGACATGTCTTATGACATCTCTTAGGATACTTTCATTAGCACGGCCCCTGGTCCGGAACGTCGAGGTCAATCGAGGACAGCATATGGCTATATCGATGTCAAACTGCTTACCAAGTTTTATTGTTCATTGTATTCTTAATTTCGTGGGTCAGCCTACCCACGAAAATCACGAAAATTGGTACCCCACGTATAAAAGTGATTTCACAGTAATATTGAATTGATCACTGAGACACAAATTGAAAATAATTAATTATTTTCAGAGCAAATAAAATGTAGAGTTTGATAATGGAGAAAGAAGATGCTATAGCTATCATTGGCATAGCATGTAGATTTCCAGGGGCTGATGATATTGATGAATTTTGGGAAGTTTTGAAAAATGGGGAAGATCACGTGCACATTATTCCAAAAGAAAGATGGGATACTGAGGCAATCAACATTCCAGATCTGAATGATGACTGGAAACCCAGTGCAAGAAAGAGTGGTCTAATTAAAGAGTAAGTACTAATGCGTTTCCATATTTCTTTATGATGAATAGTAAACAAACTTGCCCGTTACAAACACATACCAAGGTAATAATCTCGTATAATTTTGGAACTATTTTCCTTAATAGAAACGAGCATGAATAATAAAGGTGTGAAGACATCAAAAGGGATCATTAAAAGGCATAAGCTGAAAATCCAAGGCAATAGCCAAAAATGGGATGGAACCACCCTAATAAAGATCGGGGGTGAACTCCCGTATCCCAGAACATGACAAAGAACGGTAAAAGTCGAACATACCTTGCGATGAGCTGGACAATAAAATGTACATGTACTTCATTTACTTTTTATTATTGATGATCGATTCCATTAACTATTAGATCATCCATCTCATTAAAAGAATTTCATCATTTAGGTGAAAAAGTGACAATGGTATGGGGCCATGGACGTCATGGCATATATTTTTCTTGCAACGGACCATCAACACGACCTCTCTTAAAGAATTGTTGTTCATTTGGGGCTGCTGCAAGTTGTATTTCATTTACAAGAGGCGAGGTATTTTCCCTAAAGGGGTCCATCATCAGGAGGAGTCACTCATACTTAGATAACATTTTCAAGGGGTTGTACCACACAGCAGAGAAACTAAGTCATATTTCTATATCCCATGGTTACATCGAGACCCTCTCGACCGAGGGCAACAGTTAAATGAATAGTGACTACAATTTGAGTGTGTTTCGTATTTCATTTGTCATTTCAGTGAACGCGTTAGTTTATACATTGAAAAGATGGGGGAAAAACATACTGAAGATTGTGTTATTATCACTGATGAGGTACGACCTGTGTTTGCATAGTTTTCCAATATAACGTCATAGACAAGAGGTGATGTTCGTTACGATTTCCGTATAAAAACGATGTTCGGTTCGTCTTTACCGTCAATTGTTTGTAGGAGGGTTCATGTCTTATTTACTTAAATTGTATTTGTTTGCGCATAGTGGTGTCCAATGCATATTGTGTTGTATTTTTTATTTTGTTTGTCTTCGTCTCGTGCACCCTATGTTGCCAGTTTATCTGGATTGTCCATTTTTGATTGCCCCTTTGGTATTTTCTAACGTTTTTTGACTTGATAATTTCAAAGCGGTCTATTTTTGTTAAGTCTTTCATATATTTCATATATTCATTTAAATCTTTAGACAGAAGAAATAACCAAAACCCTAGATATTAACCTTTTAAATACCAGACTGTTAGATATAATCAAATTTCATTTTAGCTAATTTGGCCGAAAGGCCTGGTGAGCTGTTACCATAAATTGACCTCCGTCGTCTGTTAACTTTTGACATCTTAGTCCTCTCCTCTACAACCGCTTGACCAATTGAAGCAAATCGTTGTTGGAAGCATCTATGGAATGTCCTCTATTAAGATTGCTAATTTTGTCCCGACCCGTTAACAAACATGACCGCCACAAGCCATTATTGTTACTGGTTGGTCAATGTCTGAAATAATTTCTCCTCTGAAACAGCTTGGCCAAATGAAGCGCAACTTGGTAGGAAGCGTCTATGGAATGTACTCTATAAAGATGAATCATTTCGTCCCGATCCTTTAACAAACATGACCGCCATTGAAAATTCTTGTTCCTGGTTGGTTGATTTCTAAAAAATGTTCTCCTCTGAAATCGCTTGGCCAAATGAACCGATACTTGGTAGGAAGCATTAATGTAAGGTCGTCTATGAAATTTCCTCATTTCATCCCGATTGCACAAAGACAAGATCCTGTACAAAATTTTCATACTTCGTGCATATCATACAACTAATATGACCGCCATAGGCAGTTCTTGTTTGTGATTGGCAAATACAAAAATCTTCTCTAGAACCATTTGGCCAAATTAATTGAAATTTGTTAGTAAGCATCTATGGAAGGTTCTGTATAACATTTCCTAATAAAAATGGCAGGTGAACGACACAGGTTAAACCCAATTGAGCTTCTAGTTATATACATTCGTATTCGCCTTTTTATTAATTTATAGTTCCGACAAATGGGATAACAAATTCTTTGGCATAAGTGATTCTGAAGCAGGATGGATGGACCCCCAACAATGTTTAGCTCTAGAAGTAACATATACGGCATTGGAGGATGGTGGATTCACGAAGGAAAAACTGAAAGGAACAAACACGGGTGTTTACATAGGTAAGCTTAATGAAGAAAGATACCCGTCTTTTTAGATTCATTGAAGGCTAATTCGATTTTATACACACTTCGCTAGGGGTCGCGACATGAAGTTTTAGCCGTGTCAGTACGTCCATCATTGGTTTCCTTTCAAAAACGTAAGTTTCCTCTACTTATATCACTTGAAGTATAAATATAAGGTCAGGGTAGGCAACTAATTTCAGGCTTGCTTTCTGTCGGACACTATCGTAGTGTTCTATCGGCGGTCACCATAATTATTATTTATGCTTGTTATACAAAAAAAGTTTATCGAGTTATGAACGATCAACACCAAACCGATGACAGTGCTCTTGTACAATCAAAAGGCACGACACGATATACATTAATTCTATAAGAATTATGATTTTTTTCTTCTTGAAGACAATTCCCCCCTCTGAACTCGATTTGTCAATAGTACTGGCATCAGATTTTACTGATGAAATATGAGTAGTAATACGTATTTTTCGTGAACCGTGATGAGACCCATACATCTCCAACTGATCTGTGTGTCAGTAAATCTTTGTTAACAGACGACACCGGAAATACAGGAAGTAACTTACATGAGAAGCACTATTATGAATCTCCTTCATAAAAAGAACTGCGAAAACATCTGCCTGTAAATGACATTAGTCGTAGGGATTCTGCAGATTTTCAAAAATGTATAGTACCCCCAAGTCATATATATCGTTGGAAAGATCAAAATATGCAAATTTTAGGGTTATGTCACGTGACTATGCTGATATTTTGAGGGTTATCTCCCCTTCCACTGAAATTTTCTATCTGCCACTTTTCTTAAAGAAATCAAGTGCATATTTTCTGTACAATGAACATGAATATTATATTGTATATTTAGATTAGACTGAATTTTCATTGAATTAGTTTTATTACTAATGATTTTACTCCCTTCCCTTACTCCTCCATCGCACCCAGTGATGGGAAAATGGTGGGGGGGGGGGTGAGTATACTAGTATAATGTCCGTGAGTTCATCTCTCCGTCTGTCAAATATTAATTCTTTTCTTATCCAATATCTTTAAAAATAATTGTAAGATTTCAGGGGCGGATCCAGGATTTCCAGTTAGGGGGCGCACTCAAAATAATGGCGCCGAGCGGAGCGAGGCGAGAAAATGTTTGGGCTATTTCGTGTGAAAAATCACGATTTTCCAATTTTAGAGGGGGCGCGTCCCAGGTGCGCCCCCCCTTGAATCCGCCCCTGAATTTTACAAATATTTTACAGGAAGACTGATCAAAGTAATGCAATGTGGTTTGAATAATTTCATATAAGAAGGAAATAAGACTTGTTGTTTTTAGCAAAACAATCTGTTTTGATGTTTAAAATAACAGATATTGAGAATTAGACATTGTTTGTTCAATAATTTGCAAAATCAGTAGTCATTCAGATTTATAAATTAGTTTCCAGGTAAGGATAAACAGTGCTATATTTTTGATGAGTTCAAACATCAAGAGAGTGTGATTTTTTTTAAAGAAAATATACTTTTTGCATAAAAGTCTCAAATTTTGAGAATTGGGCATTGTTGATCAATTATTAACCATACTTAGAATTTGATATACTATTGTTAATTGATTTTGTTTTCTGTGGTAGAAACCCTTTCATTGACCATATTTAAAATAAAGTTTTTTTAAGCAACATAAAGGCTATATATACATGTACATATATATTTAAGAACTGCGTTTTTTTTAAAGTAATAGATGAGTGAATGATTGCTGTTTAATGTCAAACAAGCAATTTCGTTAGCTATATCATTGTGAGAATAAGTTGGATTCGATGAGATTATGGTGATGTCCTCTTTGTAGTAGACCAACACAATTATCTGGATGTGTATGGTGTTAAACTAACTGACAGAAACAACAGCCCGAAGGTACACTGTCTAATGTTGCTCCACTTGGACGCATTATCTCCATTCCAAGCCAGCCAGTTTTTGTTCTTACTCCTTAATGTTGTGTGCGTAGCCGGAAAAACAGCAAATACTAATTGTATAGTGTTTTGGCTTTAATTATTGTTCATTTTCTTGATAAAACAAGACCATTCTGAAAGTAGATGGTGGATGGCTCAATTAAATTGCAGACAGTTCCCATAATATAAAGGAAGGTCAAATGCCCTACCCATTTAAGCTGGTACCTAACACTACAGGGAGGTAACTCTATTTTAACGGACAACATTACCGGGATCAGTGAAGTGTTTTAAAAGTTCGCTTCAATTTCAAGCGTTTAGCTGACACAGATGTACAATGTTTAAAACGGACGCTGTGCTGATAGGACCTAATGATTGTTTTACATTTTTTAATGTTTCTAATAAATAGTATTAAAATTTACTGATAATATCTTGTATGAAAAAAATATAATGATGGGTAGAGATAGGTGTCGCCGTGGTTACTTTATGGCAAACAAGAGAAAACACCAACGATCTTCATTTTTCAAAAAAATAAATAGTGAACGGAAAACCACATTTTTTCTAGACCCAAAATTACATGACCGCAACCTCTACACAGAACCATGTACACATAATCTGCTTGATATTGGTTCAGAAATAACAATAGACGAAAATGATATGCATGTCAGCAATGGATGGAACGAGGGTAGACGCGTTGTAGAATTAGATGTAATGACAAGGGAGATGTACTGCTACCGGTGTAACTTGTCATTACATTTATCCAATACAGTTGGTGAGAGGTAATAAAAGATCATCAATTACAATACAATTGACATTTGATTTCACAGATTTTTTATGCAAAAATGTAATAATCTCAGTGTCTACATTTTACCCCAAATACTCCGTCAACTAAGGTTCCAAAAAGGGAGGGGCATTTTACACTAAAATGTAGCTTAGCCCAGAGTTTTATGGTCCTGTGGTAGTTATAGCTTTTGTTTAATTAAATACAAACTTGTATGTAGGAAGAAAGGAAAAAATTATCAGATGAGCTCCCAGAAAAATACAATGAAAATCTGTTCAACGTATTTTTAAGAATCAAAGGGAGATTACTTTGGTACCGTGGTAGTCACTTGTTATTCCAGTACATTCTATATCATTACTTTCAACTTCACTCATTAAATGTAATATAATGGAATAAGATACTATTCATATAAGATGGTCACATTATTAGGAGATAAAGATAGAGTTATTCAGCTATAATGCACTCATATGGACCTAAAATTGTGTTTTTTGGAAAATATGTGGGGATGACAAAGATGTCCTTTTGGTCGGAAGAAAAATTCTGAAACTTAGACAGTTTTACCTAGTATTGGTCTTCAAATTACATAAGGATTTTAGAAGAAAATGAACTACACAATTTTTAGATATCATTGATTTCTAAAAAAAAAAGGTTTTTAGTAAAAAAAATTCTGGGGGGGGGGGCATTTCTTGACCTAAATGACTGCCCTGCTGTTCCTCAATTGGACACATGTAAGTATGGAAATTATTAAATTAAATGTAATATAATGGAATCAGTTAATGTTCATATAAGATAGTCACATTATAAGGAGCTAAAGATAGAGTTATTCAGCAAAATGCACTCAATGGTGTTTTTTTTGTAAAAAGGGGGAGTGGTGAAAAAGTTCGCTGGTTCTCTGTTTCGGTTGGTTGAAAAATTCTGAAACTTAAACAGTGTTACCTAGAATTGTTCTTTATATTGTATGAGGTTTTTTTTTTAGAAAAATTAAACGACACATTTTTTCTATAATTATGACTACTTAAAAAAAAAAATTGCCGTTGTATTTTAAGGCATTTCTTGGTAATATATTCTATTTTTTATCTAAAAAAAATTGCTAATTTAAAAAAAATATCCATAATTTTCGTGTTAATTAGCTGGAACTGGTATCACACTTTCAAAATAAGCTTAACTATTTAGTAAATTATTTCTTTTACCTCCCAAAAAAAGGAAAATCGAGCATTAACTAGCATTCTTGTCATCTACGGCTATACCTTCGATTTAAGGGGGGTTTAAAATGGAAGTGTGTAGAATCCCTTGGTTAAAATCTTTTGCTTTTTTAATATTTATTAGGTAATATCATAATGTTTCACATACAAAAAAATCTAAAAAAAATAAACGACAGAAAAATGTTTGGGTCAGGTGTTGGGTACCACCTTAAGTCAATAATATTATGGCAGATTATGCCTTTCTCTAAGATTATTAGGTTGAAATATTGTCGAGTTTTAAATTTTCTATAGACTGTTGAATACATATCTTTGCAGATCTTCTTTTCTTAATTTGTCATGCACTGTCATATTGAGAGCATTGACGTATCTGTTTTAAGAATGTTTATCCTTTAAAAAAAATCTATGAAAAAATATGTAACAATTTATTAAGATTGTATGCAAGTACCTAAGAGGTAGGACACCAAATTGACTCCATAGTACAAACGAGAGAGCATGTAGAAACTAACATTACTGTTTTAACGTGGATTGATATATTCAAAGCGAGTAGTTTCCCTGAAGGAACAACATTTACCTTTGGATTCCACTTTACATTAATTTGTTGCTTTAGATTTTAATTACTTGTTCTTAAATATCGCTATAAATATTCCTTTTACAAAAATGTAAACATATTACCATCAATAACTTTTAAAATTGATAAATAATTTAAACATTGATAATAATATTATATAGTGCTATCAATGAATGAAAAAGGGTACAACATTTAAAAATACCATTTTTGAATTCATAAAAAATAAAGGGGAGCCACTCCCAACTAATATTAACTTGTTTGACATTATGGTAAAGGTTAGGGTTATAGTGGATAACGCCACCTTCAACAATATTTCAGTCATATCGCGGCGGTCAGTTTTATTGATGGAGAGAACTTGAGTACCCAGAGAAGAACAGCGACCTGCCGTATGTCACTGATAAACTTTAACTCATGATGCGTTTATTTTTTTCTTGTCATGAGTTCGAAACAAACTTGACAAGTTTTTCATGCGTGAAGACCAAAATATGAAATTCCAAGGCTTAAGCGCTACAGTCTGGATCAGCGACAACCGAGTCTGAAAATGCTGGGCTACTGCAAACTTATCCAGGAACATTTTCTCCCGAACCAAGCTCTATATCTACAGGTTCTGTTAGAGATAGAACAAATCAACCTTTTTTTGTTCTCAAAGCACCCACTGAATATATATTAATGGATTGTTTATTACAAAATGGACATCGATCGCCGTGTATTCCCGTACACCGGAAATTGATGGTGGTGTACTGTAAATTGATGGTGGCGTACCGTAAATTGCGATAGTTGAAGTGAATGTTCAAAGGATACATCAAGATGTCGGGTGGCATTTCTCTTTATATATTGATATATTTTGCAAACTAAATTGAATAGTATTTCCTGATATGTGCAGGTTATGACTAATATTCATCAGAATATGCTAAATGTAAACCGAAGGATATGTACAACATAACTACACTATCCATACAATTAGTGCATGAAATCTTAAGATACTGCAAATAACCACACAATAAAATATTTAGATGTACCGAAATTCTAAAATTTATTTGGTATTTGTCGTTGATGTACAATTATTCTTTTCTTAAAATGTGTTATTTCGTGAAGAAATGCTTTCTT
>MJUT01041576.1:291088-306365 GCA_002080005.1 Gigantidas platifrons
GGGGGGGGGGGGGTAACACTGTCTAATCAGCAGTTGGCCACTTGATGCAATATCCACAACACAATGAAATAAAACTCCACAAGAAAATCGAAAGACAAAGAAAATATCTTTATTTTAAAATAATATCAGATTTATGTCGAGAACAAACCGTGTTGTAACAGTGAAAAATTAAATTATAATGTCGTGTTTGTTTAATTTTGAATTTCATAAGCTGACTTATACAAATCTCCATCTCGTCCTCGGAGCTATGCACACAGTGTACCTACATATACATCAGATATGGATGTGATTCGGGCATAAATTTTCCACTTCAACATTAATAGTAGATTGACAGAATGTTATCTCAACATGTTTTCTACAGATTTGACAAAGTATTTAAATCGACCTCTCCCATCTCCTAGTTTACACATCTTTATCTGTGCATTATAATTTGCTCAGTTGACGATTTAAGAATGTTATTTAATAATATGTGTAAAAGTATTGAAGCTGTTTTTGATCTGCATGTATTTTCCTGATTAATAATATAACGAGTGTTGAGAGAAACCCACAATACCATTTGTCTGAAAACACTGAATAAACAGTGGTTCAGTGAAATCAAACACTGCACAATATAGTCAAATTTAGTCCCAATAATTAATTTTAATTCAGCCTGAGCTTTTAGAAAAAGATATTGCAGAATTATGTTCGTTTTTAACAAGTTTTACTCTATACTCAAGTAATTCAAGTGGTAATGCATTTATTTTTGCTTTCAATGAGATAGGGGATAAAGTTGTTTATGATACAGATGATATAAATATGTTGTAATAATTTTGTTGTTGCTTTCAATGAGATAGGGGATAAAGTTGCTTGTAATACAAATGATATAAATATGTAATGGAGAATAATACTCTCCACCTGTGGATTCTTAAATATAAATAAGGATACCACTTAATACATTTCTTCAATTTTATATTTTTGCATTATTAATATTTAGAAATTCAGTTACTTAGAATTACTTAAAGATTAATACATGACCTTTTCATATCAGTCCCGGGTATCATCCCGAGACGCAGCCGGAGATGATATGGGTCAAGGGCTGATAACCGGAATGATATGGAAAAGGTCATGTATTAATCTTTTTATCATATAATTTTATGAGGCAAATAAAAAAATATGAAATAATTAAATGACTTTATATGGAAGTTTAATAGTGTATTTAACAGATACATTTCCAGATCACTATTGACAAACAAGAGCATCTCTACCCCCATAGATATTAATGGCAACATTTCCTATGAAGGCATTTTGAAACATAGAACATATAGAATATATGATTCTATTGTGTCGTGTTTTATTTTCCGTTAATCGTTTTCATTCAAAATCATTCTACGTTGTCAGTGTTATCATCTATCATATAACGTTTCTATGATTTTTTAATGTGATCTACTTGACGACAATTCCCCCTCTCAACTCTCGATTTGTCAACAGTACATGCATCCGTACTACTCACCTCCACTGATTCTTGTTGACACGATGTGTCGAGATGTAAGAAGGGTAAAAACGTATTTTTAACAATTTACGTTGGGTTTCATATTTGACAACAAGGTGTGCTCATCAAAATGTACTTCCCGTGAAATGTAATTAGTAAAACAATATTTTTCGTGAACCGTTATGAAACCCCTATCTCCCACTCATCCTTGTGTGTCAGTTAATGTTTGTAAACAGACGACACCGTAAATACCGGAGGAAACTTGCACGAAAAGCACTATTATGGATTTTTGCACGAGACGTTCATGATAAGGGTCATCAATCTGGTGGTGAAAAATGGCTAGTTTACTTCTGCTGGTTTCACATTTACAAGTAGAGTTTGACGATACTAAAGAGGTAATCAGAATCCGTAAATCGAAGCAGGACAAACAACACAATGGCCAAATGAAAAAGGACAAACAACGATCTACAAAACATACACATATGGCATACATCCTTTCGATTCTCGTTTATATCTAAACATTTCAATGTCTTTCAAGTGTCCCAAATGTTCACCTATGATCTGTCTGATTTACTTGCAAAAAATGCAAAAAACAAAAAACAAACAAACAAAAACAACGTATGACATGCATATGCAATTTTACTCGACAAAAGTTCTGTCTGATTTGTAATTACTTGTGATCGGTTCGTTATTTGTTGTTTGCATTGCTAAAACCAATGTTTATACCCCCGCTCGACGAGAGTTGGGGGTATATAGGGATCATGTCCTTCCGTCCGCCACACTTTTGGTTTCCGGATGATAATTAAAGTACCGCTCAATCAAATCTTTTCAAATTTTAAAACAATGCTGTGGACCATTAAATACAGGTTAAGTTCGATTACGGTGTATTTCACATTTACCGTTCCTGAGTTTTGGCCCTTTTTCTCTTAGAAAATGGGGACTTTTTAGGTTTCTGGATGATATTTAACGTATGGCTCAACCAAATGTTTTCAAACTTTACCACAATGATGTGAGCCATAAAATACAGGTTAAGTTCGACTACGGTATATTTCACATTTACCGTTCCCGAGTTATGACCCTTTTTCTCTTAGCAAATAGGGACTTTTCAGGTTTCCGGATGATATTTAAAGTATGGCTCAACCAAATCTTTTCAAAATGCTGTGGACCACTAAATACAGATTAAGGTCAATAACGGTGTATTTCACATTTACCGTTCCTGAATTATGGCCCTTTTTCTCTTTGAAAATAGGGACTTTTTAGGTTTCCGAATGATATTGAAAGTACCACCCTACCAAATCTTTTCAAACTTTAACACAATGCAATGTACCATAAAATACAGGTTAAGTTTGATTATGGTGTATTTCACATTTACCGTTAATAAGTTATGATACTTTTTCTCTTAGAAAATAGGGATTTTCTAGGCTTCCGTATGGTATTTAAGGTACGACTCAACCACATTTTTTCAAACTTTAACACAATGCGATGTACCATAAAATACAGATTAATTTCGATTATGGTGAAATTGACATTTACCGTTCATGAATTATGGTCCTTTTTCTCTTAGAAGATAGGGACTTTAAATGTTTCTTGATGAAAATTTGGAAAGCGGGGGTATCTGTGATCACCAGATCAACTTTCTCTAGTTTTTGTGTAATTTTTTTATATAAAAAATGCAGTGGCAGATATGCAATATTTCAGATATTTTAGACTACCATTTATAATGGGTTTATCTCCCAAATATCTACATTTATATATAAATAATACTTTAAATCACTTGATCATTAGTTGTTATCTGGATCTAAAGAATTCGATATACCCAATATAATATTAATTGCAATTATATACTGCGTGTTAAGAACACAATTTCCCAAAAACATTTACAAATGAAAACCATTTTTTTACGGTAGGTGCATTTCCAAACCAGATGCAATAAACTCTCTGTAGTTTCTGCACAGTAGGTGTATAGTTCTGTTTCTTTTAGGTCACACTTAAAAAATAAAAAAGAGTTTGCAGCAGTAATTCTATGAGAAAGTTTGAAATGAAAGGTTTCAAGTTTAGTGTTTCTTATAGTCATAAGGGGTGAAGAATAATCTATTTTTAATAGTTCGCGTACTGGTAAGTTTTGAACATAAATTATGGCAGATTTGAAATATTTGTATCGTGCATTGCATATATTGACCAATTACTCATTTAAACAAGTTATTGATATATTGTTTTTTTTTAAATAAAACTTACTTTTAAGATTCATATATATTACCTATAAAGTGTAACGAATCCCACAACTTCAGAAGTCCCAAAACAGTCCAGACGCGTTTTTAAGCCTAAAATAGTAAAAGGTTAAAGTTCATATATACACGAGAACAAAAGAATAAACTGTAGATTCTTAAAAATAATCCACTGCCGGAACAATAGTGTAAAGTCAGAGAAATGTAAGAATCAAATACACTTTCTTGAAAGTAGAGTACAAAACCGTAAATTTACGTCTCTAAGTCAATCTACGGATTCATCTCAAACTAATTGCATCGGTAATGGTTAACGTGTTGCTTCGAGTGCGTTAGATCCAAGGGTTCGAGCTCTGGTAGGGTAAAACCAAAGACTATACAATTGTTTTTTGTTGCTTCTACGCTAAGTGCACAGCATTAAGGAGAAAGAGCAACGACTGGATCGGAATCAGAATAATGTGTCCGAGTGGAGCGACATGTCTACCTGCGGACTGTTGTTTCAGTGACCTAGCACTATAAACATTCAACTCAGCGTGTTGATCTAGTGCAAAGCGGACCTCATCAACATCTCATTGATAATTAAATGTTCTCGCCATGATATAGCTAAACATTGCTGAATTGTTGCTAAACACTCACTCACTCACTCACTCACTCACTCAATCTAATTGCAAAACAATTATTTTCCCTTATCTAGATTTTTCTAGACTTGATATGATATTGGAAAGACATTTTGACGTTAGAAAATGCAGGGTTTAATTCGTTTGCAATTAGTTTTATGTTTGGCTATTGTTTGCCTAGATTGATTGAACTATAAGTATATTCTTTTATTTGGAATAAAGCGAGTCAATATAAAAACAATATCTATCTTGCAAATATGAGTAATGTTTGGCTTGTACTCAGTCCTCAGCTATTTTATCACATATTCTATTCTGAAACAAGTCGTTCGTGCATACACATGATTTTACCCACCACTTTATAATGAGATGTCTGTACATAGCCAGGAAAATGAGCGATCATGTAATTGTGTGTTAGAAATATCTCTTTTGCGTCTCTTTGCGGATTTTCTATTCGGAATGTGTGGTATATTTGAGTTTTCATTTGATCAGAACAGTCTGCAAACTGTCCGCTTAAATCAAATAGATATTTATTATATTAAACCTTGACCAGTGCAATTAATCCAAAAATGAAAACAGAATGGTATTCTTTCTTGTATATTTTACAGGTGTGATGAACAGAGATTTATCGTTTGGCTTAAATGATGCTTCACCCGAGTTTAATAACTTTGTGGCTACTGGTATCGCAACAAGTGTTATCGCCAATCGCATATCGTATCATTTTGATATAAGAGGACCTTCTATGACAGTTGATACAGCCTGTTCGTCAGCATTAGTATCTATCCATCTTGGTTCCCAAGCTATAAAATCTGGTGAGTGTAGTGTCATGCTGTCAATTTTTTATATTGTGACCATTACATACAGAACCAAAGTAAAGATGTTGGGCTTGTCATGGTGTATAAAATAGCGAACGAAGATGTAGGTATTACTAAAAAACAGACTTAAGTCATCCTTGAGACAATAACATAACATACATTCCTCATCTTTCATCATCCCTCCTTGAGACAATCACATAACATACATTCCTCATCTTTCATCTTCCCTCCTTGAGACAATCACATAACATACATTCCTCATCTTTCATCTTCCCTCCTTGAGACAATCACATAACATACATTCCTCATCTTTCATCATCCCTCCTTGAGACAATCACATAACATACATTCTTCATCTTTCATCATCCCTCCTTGAGACAATCACATAACATCCATTCCTCATCTTTCTTTATCCCTCCTTGAGACGATCACATAACATACATTCCTGATCTTTCATCATCACTCCTTGCGACAAGCAGATAACATACAATCCTCATCTCTTTCATCATCCCTCCTTGAGACAATCACATAACATACGTTCCTCATCTTTCATCGTCCCTCATTGAGACAAGCACATAACATACATTCCTCATCTTTCATCATCCCTCCTTGAGACAATCACATGACATACATTCCTCATCTTTCATCGTCCCTCCTTGAGACAACCACATAACATACATTCCTCATCTTTCATCGTCTCTCCTTGAGACAATCGCATAACATGCATTCCTCATCTTTCATCATCCCTCCTTGAGACAACCACATAACATACATTCCTCATCTTTCATCATCCCTCCTTGAGGCAATCACATAACATACATTCCTCATCTTTCATCGTCTCTCCTTGAGACAATCACATAACATACATTCCTCAGCTTTCATCATCCGTCCTTGAGACAATCACATAACATACCTTCCTCATCTTTCATCACCCCTCCTTGAGACAATCACATAACATACATTCCTCGTCGTTCATCATCCCTCCTTGCACCACTCAAGAAAACAGGAATAGTTTTTCCTTTATTCTATATCTGACTGGAACCTGTTGCCACATCCCATAGTTATGACTATCGATGTTCAAACATTCAAAGCTGCGGTCTTTTCCATGAACTACTAATTTATTTGTAAACAGTTTTAACTCTTTTCAATTGTCATTTGCAACCTCTGATATAATCATCACCCTGTTGAAGGTGGTCAGTACTTGATAGAAGTATAAGCAATTACAATCGAACCTCTTTATCTACAACTCGGACTAGTCGTTTCCACTTTCTTCAGTAAAGACATTATATATATCACAGGCTATGTATTCCTTCATTTTCTAATTGAATTTGTTTACTAATAAATTCCGTGTTTTTAATTGATACATCTTGTAAAATAATTAAATGCCATTTTAGGTAATACAAAAAAAAATGACTGGATATATAATTTTGTGAAATCAACATATTTCTGGAATAAGAAGAGTTTAAAGATACCAGAATCAGAATTCATATATCGAAGAAGAACAGATAACACCATGGCCAAATGAAAAAGTACAAAAGGACAAACAACGATCTACAAAACATACATATAAAACTGAAGACCGAGTAACACGAACCCCACTTAAAACCGGATGTGAACTCAGGTGCTCCGGAAGGGTAGGCAGGTCCTGCTCCACTAGTGACTCCCGTAGTGTTAATCTAGTTACAGACCCCGTGATAAGTCATGAACGAGGAAAGGACCGGGAAGTGTTTACCAAAAGTGGAACATATCTGTGGTCATTTGTAGCACATATATTCCATAACGGTCAACAAAGTCATGGTGGCGACCGTAAAACATTCGAAGTGATGACTTGAACTTAACTAAGAGGAACCTTTTGTTCAGTAACTTCCTTGTTAGCAGCAACCCTATATCAAGAAAATCCTGATAGGAACCACAAGCTCTAGAATATCGTATCAGCTGAGAGATATATACTCCATATGCAGGTGCTGCTGAGCTGGAATGTTGCTACATATGAATGGAAAGTTCATGATGAGAAAATTGAAATCATATCTTTTGTCGTAAATTTTTAACCGTTCCTCACTGTCAATTTCGAGGTGTAGGACAAGGTATGAAGCAGACCTATATGCCTCTGTGGTATCCGTTATTTCAATCTCAATGGGATAGATAAACGAAATCACCAAACCTAGAATTATTTAGTGAAAGGACATCATCTATATAGAGGAACGTGAAATTAAAAGCTAGGGCTAGCTTCTTTTCGTTTTTCTTGAGAGGCCCCTATATGAAGTCTGTCTCATACGAATAAAGGAACAAGTCGACTAGAAGAGGAGCACAGTTTGTACCCATAGGTATGCCGACTGTCTGTTGAAAAACACGTCCAAAGTCAATAGACTGGAAACTAAATAATAATAGTCTTTGCGAGGAAGTAAACCAAACGCCGTAAGCATAATAGCCACATTTGTTCGTTGTTTGTCCTTTTGTACTTTTTCTTTTGACGATTATGTTGTCTGTTCTTCTTCGCTATGCGGAGTCTGATTACCACTTTGGTATCTTCAAGCTCTTCTTACCAATACCTCAGATAGATTAACCTTAATACATTACATTATTTAGGAACTGTATTTTTATAACATACAAATAGCCAATAAATCATGTCAGTGCAGAAGCACTGACTACTGTGTGGATGTTGCCCAAATGATTAATAGTCCACCAGCATAGGTTTTGAGCAAATGAAAGTAACAAAAAGCTAGATATATAATTTAGTGCAGTGCACACGGCGCATTTCTGGAATAATCTTTATCAGCTATAGGGAAACTCATAGTCGACAGATTGGAAAGCAGATCATTCAAAAGTCTTTGGGAGTAGCTAAACCAAGAGTTCTAAACAGCATAGCCAAAATTGCTTCTGAAAAGAATAGTTTGAAGATACCAAATGGGACAATCAGAATCCGTAAATCGAAGAAGGACAGAAAACGCAATGGCCATAAGAAAAAAGGACAAAAGGACAAACAACGATATACAAAGCTTACACATACAACTAAAGATCAAGTAATACGAACTCCACTAAAAACCAAGGAAATCTTACCTCCATTTTAATAAACACAGTTATTTAGGAGTTGTAAGTTTCAAACATACTAATATCTAATAAATCACGTCAGTGCCGAAGCACCGCCTATTGGGTGGATTTTCCCCTAGAGGATTAATAGTTGAGCTCTGTAATTTGTGTTTTACAAAGAAAAGAGAAGAAAGGGCTTCTGGACCATTACCCCACATTACCCAGCATCGATAGGCTATCAATATTAGAGATAAAATGCCAGTATTATGAGTCCCTACTTATGATCCATTATAATGGTACATGTTTTTATAAAATATCAGTATTAAAGAATATATAATGTAATGTTTCATATTTTCCTAGACTTTATTTGAAGTTTTGTATATAAACAGGGGACTGTAACATGGCAATATGTGGAGGTGTAAACAGTCTTCTTACTCCAATCAATTATATAGTTTTAAACAAAGCTAGAATGATTTCAACGACAGGCAAGAGCCATACTTTTTCCGCAGATGCCGATGGTTACGTTCGTGGAGAGGGATGCGGAATGGTTATACTGAAAAGCTTGAAGAAGGTACACAACTACGGTATCATTATTCGTAAAAAAATATTGATATTTACATGTGTGTAAATTAGATTATGAATGTTGATTCTTATATTGTAATACTACATTCAACAGCATCAAATATATGTATTGGGATTGTAGGTGTTTCATTCCACTTTCGATTATATCTCAGTTATCACTTCTCAATAATATTAGTAAGAAAGCATATGGATGTAAATGAACACTAGAGATTATCCAACTTTACACTTAGACTTAAATTAAGGTAAAGCAACGGAGGTCTTCTAAATGTTTCACAGTCTTCAACAATAAGCAAAACCCAAACCATAAAATGAGAGTAAAACGTTCCCTAGCTTGCAGTTGAGTGGTATTTTTTACTTCAGTAGATACTCGCTACATCTTGAACATGCATCGTTAAGATGTTAGTTGGTGTATGCAATTTTATTTCACGGGAATATCAACAAGAAAACAAAATACAGGTGAAGACATCTTATAAATACTGCCATCAGTGTGTCCAAGATCACATTATTATGTTACAAAAAAAAAAGACAAACAAAACATAAATAAAAATAATAAAAGCAAAAATAAAGCAAAACCAAAAACCAAAAAAAAACAAAAAAACCCATCCACATGAATAACCACCACTTAAATATTAAGAAAACTGGACAGTTTGTTATAGTTGGAAGTGGGATGACTAATTGGAAGGACGGTATATACCGGGTAAGTCATGTGTACCAATAAAAGCCACGGTTCTTCGAAAAGTAAAATATATCGAATACACAACGCAGCAGTGGTATAACATGGGTAGGCTTAAAGCCATTGGTTACACAACCACCTCCACCGATTAAAGGTGTTCAGTGATAATTACGTTTTAAGAAAAACTTTTATTTCTTTTTCCGTTTATATGGTCATTGTAGGCTATGGAGGATGGAGATAAGATATGGGGTATTGTGATGTCTGGCTGTAATCAAGACGGAAAAGCAAGTACTCCAATTACTGCTCCCTCGGGTGAACAACAGAAAGTTCTTCTACAAAAGATATACTCTTCCTATGGTATTTCACCGTCAACAATTCAGTATATAGAGACTCATGGTAAGATATATTTTAACACATTTTTATAATTGTTCTATAGTGGAATTTCAGTTCCTTCAACGTAAAGTTTAACAAGCAACCTCACAAAAAACCGGCGGAAACTTACGTGTTCCGGAAAGGTAAGCAGTTTCCTGTTTCAACTAGCGGCAACGAGCAACACGTTTAATGCAAGTGGTCTTCGATTCCATCCATTTCAGGGACACATTATCCTATCCTACTCATCATCTACCCCATTGCTTTTTACTGTGACAATGGAAACTCCATGGAAGTATTACCAATATGACTTATTGCTTATAAATTTGTTTTCGTCATGAATAAAACTGACATCATGCTCGTTTGTAAATTCTAACAATATCACTACAACTTGCTGTCCTTTGATATTGTAGTTTCATGTAGTAAGAAATGACAACTTTCTTTAAATATACCAATATATCTGTATACAAGTTTTAATAACCGTGTATTCTTCTACGCAAGATAAAGATAATATATCATTTACAAGATCCAATACAAACAATCACAATCCACAAAGGTAAACCAACTCTGATCTGATAAAACATAAATTGGGACTTAATTAAAACAAACACGCAGTTATCTAACATAGGGCACACGACGCGTCTCATAAACCCCACTAGGTGATAAAATATTGAACATGACTACCTTCCAATGAAAACGGGAGTGTCACTTAGGTAAGATTCTCCTT
Organism: Gigantidas platifrons; assembly: GCA_002080005.1. Classification (NCBI taxonomy): domain Eukaryota; kingdom Metazoa; phylum Mollusca; class Bivalvia; order Mytilida; family Modiolidae; genus Gigantidas; species Gigantidas platifrons. The sequence goes on from MJUT01041576.1 coordinate 301,586, forward strand.
CGCCGTTCACAACAGTAGTCGTGAGTGAAATACTCATTATTGGTAAATGAAATAAATATACTATTTATTGATGCATTGGGCATAGATAGCCTGGGTTTATTGTATTGTAGGCCGCTATCTGTTCCGTTATTTTATGTTTAGTTTTTAAATCTTCCAAACATTTTTTTTATGTAAAACCCCATTGTTCAACTCAGAAATCTGTATCTGGAGCACTTAATTGATATTGGTTTCTTGGATGTTTATCACAGTACACGTGCAGCATATTTGATGAACATGCTTGTTACTTTGGTCATGATTTGTTGATTGTTATATATATATATATAGATATCTGTAATATTTCTTCTACATAACTATAAACCACGCTTTTAAGAGAATCGGAAATTATCATCGTCAACTCCTGATGATCAAAGTTTATTTGGAATTTCAAATATCTAGATGGAACAAAGTTTTAATGAGTATTGCAATTAATGTGCATAAAATATACGACAGTAACTAGAACAATTAACTTTAAAATGACGGATCGACAAATAATCCCTTAATTGTGACCAGTGACCGCTCACGGATTACACCTACATTTGTGACTACACACAATAAACCTGTTGAAATATAAAGTTCATTAGAGCGGGCATATGACCGGTGACCCTTAACTGATTACTGGTGATCGACACAGGTAAATGAAGAAAATGTTAGATTTGTTTTTACATTTAGATTGAAATTTTAGAAAGTACGATCATTTTGTGTAATTTCGGCCGAATATTAATGAAAACTTCATACGATTGAAAAATATTTTTTAAAACGTGGAAGTATATTTTGTAATTTGAAATTATTTATTTAGACCTGCATAGCCAGTGTAAAGAAATAATTTGCTTCGATTTAGAATCCATAAATGATGACATAATTCTCTAGTCGATTTTTCAAAATCACAACCCTCTCACTAAACCAATTTTTCTGTAATAGAATTACAAATTTTATTTCCTGTCACAAAAAGAAGAAAATTTATGTTGATAATGGGTAATTATATAGTGGCTCAATGAGTTAGGTAGTTGGATTACATAACAAATCATACAAGCCTATCACCAATACGGCGTGAGTTCACACCCGGCTTTGTAAATTACAAAAAGGGTGCACTCGACCCGCAGCCGCAAGTGATAAGGTTTACCAGTTGTTTACCCATGGTCGATGGTTCTCTCCGCGTACTCCGGCTTCTTCCACCACCAAACACTGGTCGCCATGATATAGCTGAAATATTGTTGAAAGTGGCGTTAAGCACAATAAGTCAAATCAAATCAAATATATATATATATATATATATATATATACCTCTAATCGAGGTCCAATACTCAAATCTGTGTCCGATTTCTTCGTAACAGACAACTGTACCTCAGATCTATGCCCTGTTTTCAAATTCCCAAATTGGCGTCCAATTGTCAAATATATATTCTTTTTCAAATTCACAAATCGTCGTCAAATTCTCAAATCTCTGGCCGTTTCTCACTTTCTCAAATCGACGTCCAATGACGTCACTGACGTATGCCCTAACCCTAACTAGTAAATCAACCATCAATCTGATACTTTGGAAGATTTGAGAATACACTTAAATTGGACTGTGATTTGATATAATGACGTCAGTGGATGGCGATTTGAGTCCGGACGATTACCCGAGTCTATCATATATATAAATACGGATGACGGATAACAATAGTAATTTGATTTACTGACTGACGTACATCGAGTAATCTTTATTATATACGACTTATACTAACCAATGGTATTATCACTCTTGGTGTATGTGAAGAATAAACATGCCTGATAACGAAGGACTTTAATGTTGAATGATTTGCCTTAACTATTTGGTGCATGATCGATGAAGACTGACGACTCGCACACCAATTTACATTGACTGTTCCAGGTACTGTTATTCTGTCATTCTTGTCTTTTAAAAGGAACAGGAACGCCTATTGGGGATCCAACAGAGACGAATGCATTGGCAGACTTCTTTTCCACTGAACAGAGAAATAACAAGATACCCATAGGATCAGTAAAAACAAACATAGGTCATTTAGAGTCTTCAGCTGGAACCGCCGGATTGATTAAAGTACTGTTGATGATGAAGCATAAAACAATCGTGCCTTCGTTACATTATTCAGAAGAAAATGGAAATAAAGGAATTGACTTCAACAAAATACCTCTATTTGTATCAACAAAACTTAACGAATGGCATCCACACGTTGATGGGACAAGGCTATCGTGTGTTAACTGTTTTGGCTTTGGTGGAACAAACAGTCATGCAATCATAAAGCAAATAAAACCAAGTGAAAGTAAAGCAGAAATTAATAATCTACCAGATTTAATTGTGGCTATATCAGCAACTACACCAGAAGCTTTGAAAAACACTTGTCATCACTTCTTAAAGAAGTTAAAAACCGATACATACGACATTGAAGATCTCTCGTATACATCTATTTTAAAGCGTGATCATTACAGATATCGCGTGGCCTTTGCAGCAAAATCAACACATGACCTTGAACAACAACTATCTAGTAAAATTGGTAATCTAGAAGGCGAACTACGAGTCAGCATGAAACAGGCTAATTTGATTTTTCTTTTCTGTGGTGTTGGAACTGTTTGGACGGGAATGTGCAGACATCTCTTACAGAGTAGCAAAGTTTTCAAAGACACAGTTATTGAAATAGACAAGGAAATACATAAATATACTAAATTATCGATGAGAGAGACACTGGAAAAACCACCATCTGATTTCGTGACAGATTCCTTCATTGGGCCAATTGCTATATTTACGTGTCAAGTAGGGTTATTTAGAATGTGGAAGGATCTTGGTGTTTTACCAGATGTTATCATAGGTCAGTCAGTTGGAGAGGTTGCTGCGTCGTATGCAGCTGGGTGTCTTAGTCTGTCTGCGGCTGTGAAGGTTACATACTTTCGAACATATCTTTCTTCAAAATCGGTAGGCGGACGAATGTTGGTTGTAAGGCATATTGACATAGGAAAACTGAAGGAAGTTTGTGATTCGTACGGTGATATACTGAATATAGCGGTTTACAGCAGTAACGAAACATGTGTAGTGTCCGGTGACAAAATTTCCGTAGCAGAACTTCAGGAAACATTGTCATCAAATCCGGAATTTCAATCGGTGTTGCTGACAGAATTAGATGTCAAATGTGCTTACCATAGTCCCCATATGACAGAGCCAAGTAAAAGATTGGAAGATGAACTAGGCGATTTAGAAGGAAAGGTTCCTAGGGTACGCATCATTTCGACGGTTACTGGCAAAGATATACTTGGATCTGAAATGGGTTCTGCAAAATACTGGTCCGATAACCTTCGTAATCCTGTACTCTTAAAAGATGGAGTCTATTCTGCTATCGATTTAGAGAAAAAGAACATTTTCCTTGAGATTGGACCAAAACCAATTCTTCGAGCACATTTGAAAAATATAACAGACGCAGAAGCAGAGACGATACCTTCATGCAACAGTCCTGATGATTATAATACATTTATGAAATCAGTTGCTGCATTACATAAGCATGGTGTAGAAGTTAACTTCCAAAAACTGGTTCCAAAAAACAGAAAACTAACAGATATCCCACGATATAAATTTTATAGATCAGGAACCCTCCTCGCCTCGGATACAGTAAGGGCAACGTTGCAAAATAATTCTCCCGGTGGCGAAAAACACCCATTTGTTTCTCAGAAACCTCTTTCTGAGCAGTTTAAGGTATCATTATCAATCGAAACGACACCGTATATTTATGAGCATATACTTGATCATCAGCATATTGCACCCGGTGCATTACATGCTGAAATAGGTCTGTCAGTTTCGAAGTCGACCTCCTGTATTCCTCTTTCTGACATATCAGTTTCCTTACATTTTGTAAAACCTATCTTTCTAGGAAAAAAACAAAGAATTGAACTTGATGTTTACCTTTCAAAGGAAACTAATTCCTTTCACATAAAGCGAAAGCAGGAAACGGTATGTAAAGGAAAATATTTCAAATCAAAATCGCAAGATCTTGTGCAAATCAGCATTTCAACACTTAAGCAGATGTGTCCCATTCATGTCAGTCAACAGCTATTTTATGATACATTACGTGGTCTAGGCTTTGAGTATGGACCATCTTTGACAGTTATTGGAGACTCATGGAGGTCTGACACCGACTTTATTTCTGAATTAACTGTACCAAATGAAATTGTAAACGGAATGCACTTTGTTCATTTGCATCCATGTATTTTAGATGGAGCTTTGCAGACAACATCAATTTCATGGATTTCAGTAATTACACAGCACAAGAATTTCGAGATGGATGTCTCTCGCCCTATTCCAATAAAACTTGGTGCACTAACGGTGAAAAAGGTACCAAGGGAAAAAATGTATGTATATGGTAAACTGCTGGAGTCATCAATAAAACATGCCTTCCTCAACATTTTATTACTTTCCGAAAATGGTGAAGTGATAGCAACAATAGAAAACTATGAAGTAAAAAATGTGGCACCCGGTATGTCATTTTCTCCATTGTCCGATATGTCATATATAACCAAATGGCTTCCTGTTAAAATTGACAAAGACATTGGCACACTCTTGAGCGAAACTGACATCACATTGTGTATATGCTTATCCGAAACGGCATATACAATGAGTCGAAACTATTTCGGCAACAAGTCCTGCATCAAGATGCTTCTAGACATTCCCTTTGGTAGTGACATCGATTCCTGTAAATGCGTTCAGATAATATTCGAGACAATGAAAAGTAAAGATATTAGT
>MJUT01041576.1:320075-338711 GCA_002080005.1 Gigantidas platifrons
CATCTGAAGACCATTCCACCATAGCTTGGGCCCAATTGGCCCAGCAGTTTCAGAGAAGATAATTTTTAAGTGATTTTTTGCCGAATTTTCTATTTTTAATAATGGCAGCCATCTTGGTTGGTGGCCGGGGTCGTCAGACAGAATTCTGAAAGAAGATCACCTAAAGACCATTCCACCATAGTTTGGGCCCAATTGCCCCAGCAGTTTCAGAGGAGATAATTTTTAAATGATATTTTGCTGAATTTTCTATTTTTAGTAATGGTGACCATCTTGGTTGGCGGCTAGGGTCGTCCGACACAATTCTTAAAGATGACTACCCCAAAGACCATTCCACCATAGTTTGGACCCAATTGGCCCAGTAGTTTCAGAGAAGATAATTTTTAAGTGATTTATTGCAGAATTTTCTATTTTTAGTAATGGCAGCCATCTTGGTTGGCGGGGGAATTGTCGGACACAATTCTGAAAGGGGACCACCCAAGGACCATTCCACCAAAGTTTGGTTCAAATTGGCCCAGTGGTTTCAGAGGAGTTGATTAAAATGCAAAAAGCTAACGACAGACAGACGACGGATGCCCAGTGGTAGCAATAGCTAGGGTGAGCTAAAAACAATTATTTTACCTTGAGGTCAAAGGTCAAGGTCCCACGAAGGTAATTACGGTACGCGACACACCGCCTTATAGTCATGCACCCACATACCAAATATCATTGACCTATCTCGAAAGACAAAAATCATATGGCCCGGACAAGAAAATACTATTTAAAAAACAATTATTTGACCTTGAGGTCAAAGGTCAAGGTCCCACGAAGGTCATTATGGTAAGCGACACACTGCCTTATGGTCATCACTCACATAGAAAATACTATTTAAAAAACAATTATTTGACCTTGAGGTCAAAGGTCAAGGTCCCACGAAGGTCATTACTGTACGCGACACACCGCCTTATGGTCATCACCCACATAGAAAATACTATTTAAAAAACAATTATTTGACCTTGAGGTCAAAGGTCAAGGTCCCACGAAGGTCATTACTGTACGCAACACAGTCTTATAGTTATGCATCCACATACCAAATATCATTGACCTATCTGGAAAGACAAAAAAGTTATGGTCCGGACAAGCTTCGCTGAGAAGCAGCAGAAGAAGCGGAAGAAAAAATCCGACTAAAACAATATGTCTCCCTTCATTCGAAGGGGAGACATAATAATTGGAAATAAATTTAAATAACTCCAAAGGTGCCTCATTTAAAGAAAATTGCCTGATGACAACGGCACGCGACGCCTTGAGAATGGCGTCTATTTATGGATTTTGTTCATTGACAAATAACCTCAATCTTTTGAACCAATCAAAATACATATAAAATGACATGTGACTCTAAAATTAATTTATTAAATGATGGTCAAGTGAATTGTCTCCAGTGTTAATAGTGTGTTGTTATAATAGGCATCCCTAAGTTATTTTGCAATGGATTTTCACAAAATAACTATTTAAATAAAAGTGGGGCTGTCATGCCATGATCGTATGGTAGTTGGATTATCACTACCTATTGAATCAGTGCCAATCACCACTGATGTTGTGAGTTCGAATCTCGATCAGGGCGAGGTGCACAACATTATGTGATAAAAGTTTGTCAGTGACTTACGACAGGTCAGTGGTTTTCTCTGGGTCCTCCGGTTTCTTCCATCAATAAAACTGACTGCCACAGTATAACTGAAATATTGATAAAGTGGCATTAAACACCATCAAACAAACAAACATCAATATTAGTAAAATGCTGATTTAATATATACAATTTCTATATCAATAATTATCACATTGCACTAACCAAATAAACATATTAAAATTAATATACACTTAGGAGAATGATACAGAAGAGAAACAATAATCTAAAAAAAAAGAATAAACAGTGAAAATACAGTAATTCTGAGGCTGTGATTTACGTATATTTAAATTCAAGATCCATTTCTAAATTTATCATGGTCCTGTTAATTTCAATCATATTTAGAAATTTGGCCAAAAACATTTTTTTTTAAAATATTTTGAAAATAAGTCGGCATGATGTATTATCATGGTCGTATTAATTTCAATCACATTCAGAAACTAGGACAAAAATATTTTATTTTTTTTTAATTTTGAAATTAAATCAGCATAATGTTCATCACAACAATTTAAATACATACTGGTCCAATTGTCCTCACGAGTAAAATCATATACAACATATATAACATACGTATATCTAATAAAATAAACGAGTAAATTGCACAGTGAATATTATTTAATGACATGTAAAGAAACTGACTCCTAATTTATCAAGAAGATTAAAGATACACTATATGACATGAAGTGCAGTGTCTTGAGTTTATGGTGTTTAACGGCACTTTTAACAATATTTCAGTTATATTGTGGTGGACAGTGTCTTGAAATATAAGGTTTATATATACAAGGTTAAGAAACAGGAACATAAGCAATGCCAATGATTCCCAGAGTGTTTCCCTAGTTTTGTGTGCTTATATTTTAAGGCACTGCATTCATATTGTGTTCATTTTTACAGAAAATTGCATTAATCTATTGAAGGTTATAGTGTAGTGGAAGCTAATTTTATTAACATAGGACATATACAATATCAGTGCACTATTTTAAAATGCATGTATAAATTGTATGTGTAAGAGGTGTTGAAACTGGGAAAAGGTGAAGTTTACCAAACCTTTCTCTAGTCTAGTGGCAAATAAACATCAAATTTACATTTTAAAACACTTCATTAACATTGTGTTTATATTGCAAAAAAGTTGCATTAACCCATAGATATATTTTATTTTATTTCAAGAAAATTATGAATATTTGTACTTCTAGAGAAAATGAGTACACTCTTATTGTTTCGCTTGTTATAAAAACAATATTCTGAAATTTGAAAACTTATAATAAATTCACAGAAAATTTAGATCTGCATAAATCTGTTTTGAACTGTGTATAATAAAATTGAATTAAATATGTACAATTTTGAAATAAAATGTATTTTATACACTATTATTCTACCATTTTCTTTTCTCTGATATAATCTTAAACTTGTTCATGGCAGTCAGTGTCTGGTACAAGTAAAAATAGTAGTGGAAGTATCATATCTATCAAACCAGACCATGATAGTGCTTAGAGTAATTTTTAATTAGATAATGCGCTATATAAATACTGTAAATAATAATAATAGTATGCCTACATACCCATACAATCTGAATACCTGTAATACAGGCTGTATGGTCCTCATTGTAGACCGTTGTGGGAGGAATTAAACATTGTCATTTATCATAAGCAAAAACATATTAAATGAATGAGTTTTATGTAAAGACACTTGAAAAAAAGCCATTGGGGATAAAAATGGAACAGTGATTTTATTGTTGTTCCTCACCTCATGAGTTATCATGAGTTCTTCTATAATGAGTGTTACTCACAACTCAAAATCAATGTCAAATGGACCCAAAGCTCACTGCAGCGTGGTGGTTGTATCATCAAATTAATACATGTATATATACATTGTACAACATGCTATAGTTCTTGTTACATGTAAGGCTGTCAGAAAGATAACTAACTACAGATAATCTCATAATACAAATACTGTCATCATTGTGTAAGGTATAAATGTATCTTAACATGAAAATACCACAGGACTAAATCATACAAACTTGTTTAACATGGTAATATACTCATATGATCAAACGTTCAGTAGATTGTCTGGTTTCACTTTTTATGCAAAAAGAAAAATTTTGCAGTCATATTATGCTATGGCGTTGTCATTGTATTTCAGAAAAGGGGGCTAAAGTCCGAACTTGTGCATAATTGGAAGGCACTTGAATTATAAAACAAGTCAAATGTTCAAAATACAGATGGTCCAGCAAATTACCGTACTGTTTCCAGTATATTACTGAGTTCAGAAATTTACTGTGTCCACACTTTCTTTTAATATATACTTGTTCAACTTTCCGTTGTTGACATGCTGCGATCATTTCATGCTCCGCTCTGCGTAACACTTTATTTCACAAATACATGGGGACTGCCGGGTTGCTATGGCAATTGGATGGACATCTATCTATGCAATTAGTGCCTATTATTACCACAAAAATGTAGATGATTCTTGTCAAATCCATATGAATTTAACCCCCTTAAGGTGGTACCTAACACTACAGGGAGATAACTCTTTAAAATCAGTTGAATGTTTTGATCATATGATGTTTGTATGCAGATTTCAAGCATCTCGGTGATCAATTCCACAGAGAGAAAAGCTGCTATGTGGCTAGTGAATTTATAGCTCTGAGTCTGTTGGTTGGAATTTGTTAAAATTTTGATATTTATTACAGTAGATATATTCAAACACACTGCCAAAAATAATAAAGAAAATTAAACGAGTTGATCAAATTCTACCTGAGGTGTATGGTACCACCTTAAGAGGTAACCTGTCTTAAAAGGTCATATTTTCATTGTTCCACAGTGATCTCTTAATACAGGTTTGATTGTATATTTAAAATAACAGAATTCTGCCATTCAAACAACTGTTTTCTATGTGCATGCTGTACATTGTATATATAGATATGAAAATATATGCTATGATGTTAGAATTAAACTGTAAAAGCTACTTTTGAAGTAAATTAATATCTTCTTGGATATAAAATAAATATCACGCAGTCATCTGCAATGTAATTAACATACAATGTAATAAATTTTCAAAATTTATTTTAAAGTGACATGATGTACAAATGTAATAGCAGGTATTTGTGATATTAATGAAAGTTTTCACATTTAAGAAGGAAGCTGGCTGAAACGTTTCAACTTGTTGATAGTAATTAAAGAAAAATTGAGGTTTTAAAAAAGGTTAAAATATTAAAGCTACAGTATCTTTTTATTTTGGTAAGGACAGTTTTTGATGGGCTAACAGCAAATAAAGATACCGTTATATTATTTTATGTCCTGTCCAGCAAGTGACTTGGACTTAGTAAGGACCTACATAAATGTACGTTATATCAAGTGAAGAGGCTCCTTGTAGACATTTAACATTTATATTGATGCTTGGTTGTAGTCGTTCAAGCTATTTAAAAAAAAAAAATAAAAATCTCAATAAAAAAAAATCTGACAAGAGGCCCATTCAGATTATAAGGCCATAAGCTGCAGCTTGTCTATGTCTCAATCAGGCACTGGTCCCATTCAATTTATCTAACAATTTTTTTTTTAAATACATTATTTACAATGTTCATGAACTATTGTTTTTTCTGTATTTTTTGTTCAGTAATTATTATAACAACCATTTTACAACAATAATTTACATTGACAGATATCTCTTGAGAAAACCCTTCACTAAAGTGTTCATCCAATGTTTACAGAGAACAAGCTTCTGTATTTAGTTGATAAAATGTATCTTATTATCTGTCTTGCTATAGTTTCTTTAAGTCTATGTAATAATTATGAGTTTTGCATTTGTTTTTATAATAGAATAATTGTCTTTTCCTTTTTTTCAAAACTAAAAAAAATTACACAGACATGCATGTGTACTTGTGTGTCATACACTATGCCATGGAATGAAGATCAAAATTAATAATTAAGTATATACATAAATAATTCTGTATTAAAAAATACTTCTGTATATATGTTTATGCAAATTTGATTGGTTTTAATATATACAGAAATAATTATATGTATATATCTAAAATGATTTACGCTTACACAAATTTCAATTTACACAATACATACTTTTGTGTATATTCATAAACATTAACTTTGACCTTGAATATCATGGTCTACATACATTGTATGTATATACCCTTAAAATTTACAAAACTCTCTAAAACAATTAATTAATTCTGGCAGGAACGTTGATACGTATGATAAGGTATCAATAAAGCAAAGAATAATGATGATTTTTCTTTCAGATATACTGGTATATTTCAATGATTTTCTGTTTAATCAAACACAGCTCCACAATTTGGACATCTTCTCTGTCTCATTGCTAAACAACACAAAAGTCCAAGTGGGAAAAACAAAATGGCACACAACACTCCAAGACAAGTAAAATCTTCTTCTAGAACCCCGGCCTACAATACAAAAAATGTCAATAGAAATAGACTATTACATTATCGTAAAATTAAATAAACAGTGTAATAAACTATAACACCTGGAGGATATTTTTGTTCTAAAGTTACGGAATATCTATGTCACAAATGACCACGAATGTATTCCGCTTGTATCTAATCGCTATCTGGTCCTTTCCTCATTCATGACTTATTACCTGGTTTGTAACTAGAGTAATGGGGACCACTAATGGAGCAGGAACTACTTATACTTCCAGAGCACATGAGCTCACCCCCCAGTGGGGTTTATGTCGCTCTATCTTTAGTTTTATGAGTAGTGTTTTGTAAATCATTGTTTGTATCTCTTGTTCTTTTTCTTTTGGCCATTGTATTGTCTGTCTTTCTCTTGATTTATGGCTTCTGAATTATCCCTTTTGTATCTTCTTACTTTTCTTGAATATGTTCAGTGTAATTTGTCAAATGTCACTAATGTCTAAATAGAATAACTGCAGGCTTGCATTTGTCACACTCACATTAAGACAGAGCTAAAAGTAGTATATTGACATCTCTAAAGAATGAAAAACAGTAACATACATTACTGACAATACATACTGGACGTGATTACGAGTAATATGACGGGTGTCTTATAAGAAACCAGAACTGCTTACGCTTCGCAAGCACCTGGGTTCAAGTAGTTTGTAGGAAAAAAATTGAATTAGGAAAAGTTTACAGACAACACAGGCACAAAGGGATGACAATAGCCCACATGGACGGTCTTAAAAGTAGAACAATGAAAGAACAATGCAATGAATGTAAATTATTTTGTCTCAGTCGTACACGTGTCAGGTCAGTCTAATCAAGATCATATTAAACATAACATACTACACTCCATATTGATATGTCACACAACTCACCCTTAACTCAGGTGAACCTTCGATTCTCTTTAGTTTTTGGTTTACTACCTGTAACCATGGTAACCATTTCCTTTGTTTATGGGGAGTAGCATACTTAACAAATGATTTTCATTAGATTGAATGCAAATTTTTTGGGACGATAAAAATGATATACATGTAAGTGTATATAAATAATCTTACCCTGCATGCTGGACAGCCTCCTACAACGACTACTTGTGTAGGAGGTTGTTGCTGTACTATTACATTTTGCTGTGATTGACTCTGACCTGTGTAGCCTGGTGCAATATATCCTCCTGCAGGATAGCCCTGCTGTTGGCCACCTGCTGAAGGAGGGGCATAACCATGCTGTGGGGGATATGTTGTGGGATTGTAGCCTTGAGCTGGGTTCCTCTGGTATTTAGGATCATAGGCTCCAGCTGGTTTAGGTTGAGGATCATTATAAGCCCCCATTGGTGGTGGAATGGCGCCATAGCCTCTGTTTTCTACAAAATATAGGGGGTGTAATTCATTGATGAATAAATGAAGATTCAGTCATTTTTTTTAAATTATTTCTCTGTATATTACAACTACAGATACATGTATATATATTAATTAATGTAAACTGACTTTTCCCAAAACAACACATGTTTTACTTGATTGTGTAGATTTCGCTGTTCTTTGTCAGACATTCTATGACATCAACACCATACCTGTTAACCTCAGAGATTGTGTATGTGGGAGATCTCCCACATTCCAACTATTTAATGTGGGAGATTTTGCGTGACGAACTTTTTCACACTAAAATTGTTAGATTAAAGCAAACAAAATTTACTGTACAACTTTTATTGTTGTTGCTGAGCAACATTACTTCAAACCACTTTGGTATGACAATACAGCTTGTTTTGCTGATCTTAGAACAGAGTCACTTGGTTCATACTCATAACACAACAAGTTTTGATTTTGCTTTGCACATAATAAAGAACAAAGTGTGTCATTGTTCAACTCACATCTCATATCTGTCTGGATTTTTTTTTAACATAGAAAAAATTCTCTCTGGGTCTGCATTTTTAAGATTGGTTGATTTCCTTGTTGAAGCAACTGCTTTTTTTTGTGTGAATCTCCATCAGCATGTCTTTTAATATCATATACACCACCATGGCTGACACTAAAATTTGTAGAACAAAGTTTGCAAAATGCCATATCGTTCCCAAAAGAAGTAGGCTGCACCCAATCGTATAATTTTGTCCAGTCCTCCAAGAATTTGCAATAATGTTTCTTTTTCTTTGAAGAAGGGGTGCTAGGTCCTGAATTCCAACGTCTCCTTGATTGTGACATAGTTGAACTGTATTTTTTTTAAAGTTTTTTTCGTATTTAATTAAGTAATTGAACGATTCTCGCCTTCAAAATTTCTTTTTTCACAACTTTGATTCGTGTAGTTATCCATTCGATATTGTAAACAACTTACATTATCGGCGTTTCTAGTAAAAACCGAGAGAATTCCAAATAACAATCGGCTGATTCACGCAAATGTTTTAATGACCCAGCTGATAAAAACAAAAAAAATGGCGTCCTAATTTTCGATTTTAATCAAATTTATGGTTGCGGGAGATAATGTGGGAGAAGTATTTCAAAGCGGGAGTTTTAGTCTCCCGCGCGGGAGGCACATTCTTTGCAGGAGGCCGAGCTCAAAAGCGGGAGTCTCCCGCGAAATGCGGGAGGGTTAACAGGTATGAAACACTTTATTTCATTTGTTTACAAGTGTCACAGGCGATACAATTTAGAAAAAAATTAAAAGAAACTAATTTATACAAATATATAAATAGATCACCTACAAATATATTTTATCCTTTTAATATTTCTTTTACTTGTAGATATTATCCAGTTTTTTATACACAGCTTAGGGAGTTTAGTTGAGGAAATTATTAAATTATTAAAAATGTACATGCCATAATAGGCTTTGTTCAAATACAATGTACTGCTAAAGTTGGTGTTAAACTTAAATCTATCAATCAAGTCCTAAAACAATCAATTATACGGACACCCTACTGAAACCTACATGTATTAATATTTGTTGATTTAATTGATATATAATGCCATTTTTTTTTAACAATTTTTCAGAATATCTCAGCAGTCATTTTTAAACCAAAGACATTTTGTTACTTACATATAGAATTCAGACAAAAACTTACTATTTATATAAATAAAGATTTTACTCTGGTTGAACACTAATTGTACCAAATACGATGATAAAAAAATTGCTTATTTAATTTACTAAAAAAAACAATGTGACATTATTTCATAAATAAAAATATCTTTTTATCAAAATAATTAAATTTGGTGTCCTACTGCTTACTGTGGTTTCACTATATATTTACTTGTTTAATAATATGTCTTACCTTGTCCCTGTAGGGTATCTCTTTCTGCATATGGGGGAGGGACGTCTGACATTCTGTCAAAATATTCTAAAAAAATACATAATATATTAACACATATCAATGATGATCAACAGAAATATAAGGCATACATGTATTTTAGAACTCACAAATACATTTTATGAAATATTTTTTTTTCAATACTATACATTTTGTTTATTGGGGGTCTTCAGTAAATCTGTCAAAACAATGATGAAATTTGAATCTTTTGAGCATGTACATTTTTTTACAGGACTTGTCAGGTCCAGTTTTTATTTCTCTCATGTCTATGTATTATAAATACAACATTCTACATATTCACTTTAATTTGCTAATACATACATGTAGATATATTATTGCAGGTTCAAAATAGGCAATTAGCTAAAACATAGCATGTGATTGAGGGCTCATTGGTTAGCTTTTATAAAATAAAGAAAATACAGTACAGTCAGAGATATAGCGTGATAAATCACTGTGATAGACGTATCACTCTTCTTAGTGATACTGATATATTTTTTGTTCTGTTTTAGTGTTTAATCTATTTACTCACTTTCTTGTGCATTTTGGGTGATATCAAGTAACACTCTAAATACAAAAGAAATTATGAAGATATATTAAACAGAACAAAAGATACATCAGTATCACTAAGATGAGTGATATGTCTATCACAGTGATTTATCATGGAATGTCTCTGACTGTACATGTACTTGAAATATATATTTTGCAATGCCATATATATATATATATATTACACAAGCTAAGAAAAATAACTTATACAAATGAAAAACACAGACCTCAGGGAGTGCTTTAAAACATTGTTATTTATTAGTCCCAGCTCTGTCATGGTAAATTGTACCTTGTGCTTATAATTAAGAATAAAAGATACAAATAACTTCAATTTGTTCCAGTTCACTTAATGCATCAATGACTTGAAGTTGAGTGTGATTCATGTTGCAGTTGGCAACCTTGCCTGTGCCGAACAAATAGAATTATTATTAATTTTAATTTATTTGTAAAATATAAACTGAAAAACTTCCTTTAATCCTGCGTTTGTTAAGAAACATGCATCAAACGACTTCAGGATAATAGTTTGAAAAATTGTAGCTTTATATGAAAAATATGGAATTTCGAAATCGTGCAAATATTTTTGTTCCCTGTATGTATACTAGTGGACAAAAGAAAGGATACACATATTTTTTTTATTTCTCTAATTTATTTATTTGAATTTCTTTATAATATTTAGTACCTACATATGTATACTTACCTGGGCGACTGATTAATCTTGGTTATTGATTTTTTACCTGTACGCATCATCGTTTAACGACGTAGACAATCAAAGTATACTTTTACCACTTTTGCACATGCAACTGCTACCACCATCGATAATGAGACAACTTTATTGTTATCAACAAGACAAATCTATGGCAAATTGAAAGTTCACCTGAATTAACCTGAAGACTAAGCAGAATGCCTCGACTTTCACAAGAATTAAGAGAACGTGCAATAAGTATGCTCCAAGCAAACATGAACGTCGCTGCCATCGCAAGAACTTTGGGTTGTAAACACTTGGCCATTCATCGTCTTCGTAGACGTTTTCAAATGACAGGTTCAACAAAAGATCGACCTCGATCCGGACGCCCAAAAGTAACGTCTCCTGCAGATGACAGATTCATTCGTCTCCGTCACTTATGTGATCGGTTCCTGACAGCAACGTCATCAACCAATGTTGTTCAGGGTCGACGTGTCAGTGCGCGAACCATCCAAAGGAGACTGAATGCCAATGGCTTGCGCCTACGGTGCCCATACAAAGGCTTGATATTGACTAATCGACATAGGCAGGAACGTCTAAGATGGTGTCGAGCACGATTACGTTGGAGACTCAAAATCGAATGGAGTCATGTATTGTTTTCGGATGAATCCCGATTCAATTTATCTCATTCGGATGGTCGTGCAAGGGTTTATCACAGGCAAAATGAAAGATACGCGGACTGTTGTGTTCAAGAAAGGGACAGATTTGGAGGCGGAAGTGTGATGCTATGGGCAGGGATAACCTCGGCTAGAAGGACTAATCTGGTTTTTATTGACGATACTTTGACCGCTGCAAGGTATAGAGACAATATTCTTGCCATGGAGGTTGTGAATTTTCTTAACCACTGTGGACCAGGCATTACCTTTCAGCAGGATAATGCAAGACCGCACATGGCAAGAATTACTCAGGCTTTTCTTCAGCAACAGAACATCGATGGCTTGCCTTGGCCTTCAAAATCACCAGACCTCAATCCTATCGAACACATCTGGGATGAACTTGACAGTCGTGTTCGACAAAGGCCTCATAAACCCATCATATTACCAGAACTTCGTCAGGCCCTTCAAGAGGAATGGGACAATCTTCCACAGGCTGTAATTTCTACAGTTATTGCTTCAAAGAGACGCCGTTGTCAAGCTGTTGTTGATGCAGACGGAGGACACACACGATATTGAACTTTAGTTGCTTTTTTGGACTGTTATTAAAATGTGAAAATTTAATTTCTGAATTTGTTATTCCATGTTTTCGACCATCGTGCTTTCATTGGATGCCTTACGAACATTTGATGTGTTACTGATCTGACAGTTATTCATTCTTTACAATGAGACATTTACAATACTCAAAAGAATGTCAAATTATATTTTTGATAAAATATACAATAAAGAAAAATTCTTAAAATAGTGTATCCTTTCTTTTGTCCGCTAGTATACATTATTAATTTTATTTGTAAAATATACATGTACTACCATACCTTAACTCAAATTATCATTTTAATATATCCGGCATCTTCTAATGTGATGTGTGTAAATCACGAGTCAAAATAGATTTATTTATTAATACACTTCACTCTTATATTTATGTGACCGGAGCAATTTAGGTCCAGATTTACTGGGGGCCGGATCGACTTGGGTCGGAATTACTTGAGACAGGAATGACTTGATGCCGGACTGGATTGGGGCTGGAAGAACTTGTTACAAAAAATTTGCTAAGTATAAGCATACCCACTGCTACCATTACATGCTAAAAAGGAGTCTGCTGCAAGATGCTTTATACATGTGGTAAGCATGGGCATTGTCCAAACATCGGGCATTCATTTATATCCAAATTGGGCGATTTCAGAGTTATATGTGTACATGCACTAAGTAAAAACACATCACACAGGGACCAGTAGGTAGAACTGCTTTTATGAACGAAAGTCAAGATCAGATATGCCAGCATTTTGATCATACAAATGATTTTTACAGGTCCCATGACCCCATCTCATGAGTGTACAAGTCAATACAAATTTATTATGGAGCTGTCTAAGAGACTCGTTTTGATATGTACATAAGTATAGATTTATGAAAAGAAAAAGAAAATTTTGAACTTCATTGTATATGCTGTTCATTATATATTTCATAGTAAATTTTAATATTGGAACAAGAGGTGTCGTCGTGATCGTATGCTAGTTGGATTTACAACTAATTTTGCAATCGGTGCCTATAGGCTATATCACTACTAAAGTTGTGAGTTCGAATCTCACTCATGGTGGGGTGTATTTGATACATTATAATTTATGTGATAAAGTTTGTCAGTGGCTTTCTCTAGGTATTCTGGAATTCCTCTACTGTACAGCACAGGTACGTGTGGACAGGACCCTATGTTGTCCCCCCCCCTTTTTTTTTTTTTTTTTGAACATCAATATTTTTTCATATAAACAACATTTTGCAACTTTTTATGTATCACTGTATGACATATATACAATAAATACAATCAAACAGTAGTTTCTATCCATGCCAGGTTTCTGACATATAATAAAAGATAATATTACGCATTTAGTTTGTTACACAAATTTTCATTGGTCGTTTAACCATGAATGTCAGTATATATTCGGAAAACAGATGGGGTATATATATTTTAGTCTCCTAAAACGATAGCAACATGGACGACAAAAAATTACGCTTCACTGAATCAATAGAATAATATGTAATAATAAATGTTGTTTTTATAATCAAAACGGCTGTATGAACAAAAATAATATTACAACNAATACATACATGTAGATATATTATTGCAGGTTCAAAATAGGCAATTAGCTAAAACATAGCATGTGATTGAGGGCTCATTGGTTAGCTTTTATAAAATAAAGAAAATACAGTAGTCAGAGATATAGCGTGATAAATCACTGTGATAGACGTATCACTCTTCTTAATTACGCTTCACTGAATCAATAGAATAATATGTAATAATAAATGTTGTTTTTATAATCAAAACGGCTGTATGAACAAAAATAATATTACAACAGATAATTCCGTCGCAAATACCCGATTGATTCACCAACCTTCTATGTTCCACGGCTGTGATGAACATCACAATATACAAAATGTTGAGCCTTGAAAACTTTCGACGTCATGGGGCCACACCAAGGTTTTATTTACATGTTGTTAACATTTAAATTATTGAAACTGTTTCGCAAACCCGTTGTTTTTTTATGTGATATATTAAAGTTTATAAAATTTACTACATATGAAATTGTATTGATTTAGAAATTTAGTACAGTATGAAATATGACGCGACACCATATTTTGACGTCATTGAAGAATGACGTCAAAGGTACGGAAATGGACATCTAGAAGTAAGAAAAATGAAAATAAAAGACGCAAATTTATTTAATACAGTTGGATTTTGTATTTAAAAAAACGATGGTTAAATCCGTAATATATCTGTTATTCAGCTATCAGACAGGGTATATAATGTGACATTCTCGGCTTATGATATATATTCCCTTCGGCTACGCCTCAGGGAATATAGATCCTAAGCTGGGAATGTCACATTATAATATACCCTGTCTGATAGCTGAATAACATATATTATTATACCTCATATATGAATTACCATAAATAGATTAATTTGATTGGACAATGGGTAAAAATCAGAACACGTGATCACATAGGACAAAAATCATATTCCGTGAAATAAATATCATATTCCACCACTTCGGAAGCCTCGCAGGTTTTCCTGCCAGAGTTATCGTTCGTTGCCAGGAAAACGTCAGATGCACTCGGAACGCATCATTTGCAGGCAACCGTTACAATGTGGTTTTAAAATATCTGAAACAACGTTCCAATGGACTTGGAATATGTTTGCCAGCAGTATTTTACATATTTATGTGCTTTCTTGGTTTCATTCAGTATAATAAAACATTTATAGCATGTGGGTACAGGAAATATGAAAATGTATTCACCCACGAGTATCATATTACCCTCGGGGAATATGATACTCTTGGGTGAATAAATTTTCATATTTCCTTCACCTGCATGACACAGGCGCTTGTGTAGAGTCAAACATATGCTCGCTATGTACCTTAAATACCACAAGGCCGGACTCACTCCTACTACCCCTGTCACTTCAACCGCTATTTCCCCTGTCAAAATGTCGATAGAACACAAATCGCCAACTGATTTGCATAGTGAAATGATTTTTCTTCAAGGAAAATCCGTTTTTTATATCTTCCTACCTTCTACAACCCAATACTGACAGATAATCCTCCGATTTTGTTGATACACTACATATCATAGGCTGCAAAAGCGAAAGTAGGTCGCGTGACGTCTTTCCGCCTTTCGTTCGTACTCTGGTTTTATCTTATATAAATACTAAACACTAGAAATTCCAAATTCAAATTACAAGGCGCCAAAATATGAACTTCTCATGTATGTTTCGTAAGGCAATAATAAAACCCGAGAACGACCGAAAGGCGGAAAAACATATTTTCGCTTTTGCAGCCTACGATATGTCAAGTATCAACAAAATCGGAGGATTATCTGTCAGTATGGGGGTGTAGAAGGTAGGAAGATATAAAAAACGGATTTTCCTTGAAGAAAAATCATTTCACTACGCAAATCAGTAGGCGATTTGTGTCCTATCGACATTTTGACAGGGGAAATAGCGGTTGAAGTGATAGGGGTAGTAGGAGTGAGTCCGGCCTTGTGGTATTTTAGGTACATAGCGAGCATATTTTTGACTCTACACAAGTGCCTGTGCCTGCATGCAATAAATGTATAGTATTATGTCAGAAACACGGCATGGATAGACACTACTGTTTGATTGTATTTATTGTATATCATACAGTGATACATAGAAAGTTGCAAAATGTTATTTATATGAAAAAAAATCGATGTTCAAAAAAAGAAAAAAAGAGGGGGGGAGGGGGCAACATAGGGTCCTGTCCACACCTGTGCTGTACAGTACCAATAATTTTACTGACCGCCACGGTTACGGGATATATATTTGAAATTATATGGCCGATGATATATACACGACCGTCGTGCGCATTCCGGAAAAGTCTATTTACACGACCGTCCTGCAAATAGACAACGCATAAAGGATGGGATATATACACGACGGTCGTGTGAATTATATAAGGGAATTCTATTTACACGACCGTGACGTGTGGAATAGATAGTACACACGGGTGGGGGCTATCTTACAAATAGATATAGGGTCTTATTCATCTCGCAGTTTTGGTGATTTACGAACGATAATCCATGATATATAGTGTATAACCTTAAAACTTGTATTCAGAAATACTGCACTGACCTACCCCCTTTTTAGCTCACCTTGCCAAATGCAAAGTGAGGACTTGGCGTCCGTCGTCCGTTAACCTTTCACATTTTAATCTTCCCCTCAGCCAAATGAACTTAAATTTGGTAGGATGCATCTATGTAAGGTCATCTATAAATATCGCTCCTATTCATTAACAAACATGGCTGCCACAGACAATTCTTGTTTCTGATTGGTCGATTTCTAAAAATCTTCTCCACTGAAACCGCTTGGGCAAATGATCCGAAACTTGGTAGGAAGCATCTATGGAAGGTCTTCTATAAAGGTTGCTCATTCCGTCCCGATCCGTTAACATGTATGGTCGCCACAGGTGATTCTTGTTTCTGATTGGCTGATTTTTTAGATTCTTCCTTTGAAGCCGCTTGGCCAAATGATATGAAACTTGGTAAGAAGCATAGGTCTATGGAAGATCCTCTATAGAGATTGCTCATTTCGTTTTGATCCATTAACAAACATGGCTACCACAGGCAATTCTTGTTTCTGATTGGTCAATTTCTAAAAATCTTCTCCTCTGAAACAGTTTTGCCAAAATGAGCTGATATTTAGTGGGAAGCACCTATGGAATGTTATGTATTATGTTTCCTCAGAGCAGAATGAAAGGTGAGCGACACAGGCTCAGCCCACTGAGCCTCTAGTTTCTTACAAGGTTTCTAATTTAACGTTTTTTTCTGGCTGGCTCATCCCCCCTTTTAAAATATTTTGTAAATACAAATCTTTTGCATGTCAAGGTTTAGCTGGCTGGCTTCTCCAATTTTTCAAATCTGTGATGTCTGATTTTTCTTGTGAATTATTTTTTCTGGCTGCCCCCCCTCTTGAAAACTTGAAAAATGATGCTTCGTGCCTGTATTGTTCATTATTTGAAAGGTATCAAAGGATATGAAGCAGTGAGCTTATTTATTTGGTTAAATTATGTATTGTTCTATGTACATCTTAAAGAGGCATGCTGACGCATCTTGTTGAATACTTAGTAATTAAAATTTCCTGTGGCTCGGATAAATTTTGTTGCATTCCTTAAAGAATTAACTATAAAAAAATTACAAATCTCAAAAGTGTAAACTTCTCATTTTGTTATTACAAAAATAAAGTTTAAAATGAGTTACATGTGTGTATTTAGTATTCGATCTGGTTGTCCTCTAGTCTGGTCCCCATTTCCCTCATCCGTGATACTATAAGTCCGGTTCAATCAAACTCTCTGTCTACGCAAGCTCTTCGAGCATGGAACATTTGAATCCTTACATACATATTTATGAGCCAGCATTCCCCTTTGAATTATATGTACTTCTTATGCAAGGGTGTGAGTTAATCACACCCCATGGACAAAATAAAAATATATAAGCCATGACAAAGATCCGGTTACATAAACAACCATAGACGCAAATCTTTTGTGGTTGCCCTATGTCCCCCATGGGATGAAGTGGAATAAGTCAAGTAAGTCATGGCAAAGTTAAAATTTGTATTCCTTATTTTTGATATACCATAACATAAAGGAATAATTAAAAGTAAGTTGTAACTTTTTTAAAATTTTGCATATCTATTTTTACACATTATGGAAAACAATAGACTAAACACTTAATAAATCAAATGATATTGCATTTTTTGTCAAACATTCATTATAATTATATGACTTATTTAGTTATTTTTTGAAAAAAAATGTATGTTTAAGACTAAAAACTGATTTGAACATACATGTATGTTATTGAAATAATCATATTCTACACAAGTTCTATAACTTAGAAAGTCCCAAAAACTACATTGTTATACATATTTGCAATTACAATATCACTGACATTTGGAGCTACCCAAATTGTATATACATGTACATGTATTTGTGCACAAAACCAAATACATGTAGTTCCACATTGCCTTTGATAATAATTGATTACCCATATAGTAGAGTGTGTACAAATGTACATAAAAAAATAAACAGATTTTTGAAATTGACATAATTTCATGCATGAGTTTGTGAATAATTGGGGTATAATATTTACAAAAGAAAAATATAATGGTAATTAAGAGTCCTCGTTATCACATTAAGGTTATAAATAAGATTACCATATACATTGTACATCTAAATAAAACGTTTAAATGTGCACAATATTAAAACACAGTACCTCAAATGTACCATTCCAAAGTACATGTATTTAGGATTTTTGTAGATCTGAATTGGTGTTTTTAAATGAAAACTTGCTTATTAAAGAAATACATGTACAACAATTTAAATACTATACAATTATAATGGCCTTAGTGAAAAAGGATTTGAAACTCAACAATTTCAGTAATTTAATTACAAAAATGTAACTTAAAAATTCTAAGGCAGTCCTGACACATTTCAAAATGTCATTTAAACTGTGTTTATCATGATAAACTTGACACTTGTCTCCCGGCACAAATAATGACATGTTTTCCAGTAATTTTAAAAGCATGTCACATTGATAAATACTGTACCCATCTTATTATGTATGGACACTTGCACTTGTATAACAGTAACCCTTAGTCTAGTATCACTTGCAAACAAAGGAAGATTATATATACTAGATAGTCTTATTTAAAAAAAACTATCTAAAATACCCATGCAATGATTTAAATAATGAATACATGTATTGCTAATGTGTAAAAAAAGTTTATTATTTTCATTTTTTTTAATCAATGGACTATTGACAATC
>MJUT01041576.1:339756-358078 GCA_002080005.1 Gigantidas platifrons
TTTTAAGAGAGAATTGATTTGAAATGAGTGTTTCATTTTCAACTTTCTTGATATTTACAATAATTAAAAGAATTTTAAGTACATTTTTTTACTGTTTCAAAATTTTACAAAAATCTTGTAAAATGGGCGTTTTTGACAGAGATATTGTGTAGCGTAGCAGGAACGACAACTCTGGATAGACAATGGAGAATTAGCTGCACGACGGTCGTGCGAATAGCAAAGGAGAATTAGCTGCACGACGGTCGTGCGAATAGCAGAGGAGAAATTAGCTACACGACGGTCGTGCGAATAGCAGAGGAGAAATTAGCTGCACGACGATCGTGCGAATAGCCAAGGAGAAATTAGCTGCACGACGGTCGTGTATATAGTCACTTCCAAATTATATCATCTTATAAACCCAAGATTCAAATTTTCATGAAAACAAATGCTGATAAATGAAGTTACCAGAGCAACACTCTCTTTGTATACAATGTCAGTTTGTTGTTTTGTTTTCAGACGTTTTTTTTTCGTTTTTCCTGGTCTCATATGCACCTGATGATAGGAAGATAGTTGGTCACAAGACATAAACAATTTGGTTGTCTCCCTTATGAGACGGGCACAACGTCTGAACATTTATAACGAAAACGTCAGCTACTGGTTTCTCCCTGTTCAGACTGTGTAATCTGGTAACCAGACTAAAGAATATAACCTAATACCAAAATATTCATATATGGAAAGAAAGAAAGAAATGTTTTTTTTTTATTACTAATCAAAGTGCCCACAATGGGGCAGCATAATTATACAATAAATCAGATATACATGTACAAAACAAAACAGACATTCACTTTATACAATAATTGCAATTGATTGATTGTAATTGATTACATATAGTTATATATGTACAAAGAAAAAATACATAAACAGAAGTATTTTGTTATTCTACAAGCTATCCACCAGGAACACCAAAAGAATATATATATTTTTTTAGTCTAGGGGAGACAATCCCATAATAAATTGGTATATAATTATTTACTTTAATTTCTATTTAAAAGTTTTAATCTTTCATAAACATGATATTAATTTCAAAACAACATTAATAACGGTTACACCCCGTTGGTCCGAAGGTCCGATAGTCCGAAGGGCCGATGGTCCGAAGGTCCGATGGTCCGATAGTCCGAAGGGTCGATATTGATAGTCCAAAGGTCCAATGTAGTTTGGTTAGAGTATTCCGCTGGTGCCCAGCCTCGTCAGAATTTCTTTTCTACCCTGTGTTTTTCCACAGTAACGCAATTTGCCAACATTACATAACCAGTCTTAAAAAAAGTGAGAAACCGAACCTCCGTTCCACAGGAGGAATCCAAAGCCGTAAGTCCAAGGGAATGGACAAAATCGACCAGACGAGCAAAGACAGAGAAAAAAATGACTACACAAAAACCAAAAACGTACACAAAAGATGACCATCACGGACCCATACAAACCAGGGTTAGACCAGGTGTGCCGCAGAGTAAGCGTCTACAGCCTCTTTAGGGACAGGTCATTATTTATCTCCAGGGGGGCCGGCAAATTATTTTGAATAACCGGAAAAAAATTAATGACCCCCTTTCCACTTTTGTGTAACATATGTGACCCCCCTCCTAATAGTGTCAGAAAAATGTTGAGCCCCAACCATGTCATATTTGTATTTCTCCAATGGTGTTGTGGTGTATATACTTTGTACATAAACAATTCTCCCTCTCTATCCTTTGTCATGTTTTTCATCTCTCCCCCTCTATTTATTTATTTGTTATTTTTGTTAATATTTTTTTTCACTTTGAAAATTAAAAAATCATGACCCCCCCCTTTCTCCTAACATAAAGAAACCTCTGACCCCCACCTTTTCCAGGTTCCAAATTTTTTCTGACCCCTAGCAACATAGCCTTTTCTCGTGAGTTTGTCAGTTAGCAACCGCGGGCTCTGTCTAGAAAATCACGATATACACCCACAACCATAACCTATAGGGTAACTGAAATATTTGCACCTAGCGTCGTAGGTTGTATCAATATGCCATCTTGTGCTGTAGACTGTGTCAACGTGCCATCTAGTGCCGTAGGATGTGTTCTCGGGTTAGAGTTAGGCTAGGGGTAGGGTTAGCTTTGGAAATACCAAATATGGGTGGGTCCTCTAAAGTAAATGAAGGCCTCACAATGTTACTTTCATTGTTAACTGATGTCAATTTGCGGAAAGCGGTGCGTTTCCACTCAGTTCCCTCCAAAATCGTGAAGCTCTGCAGTTAACGTGAAAGGGTCTATTGAGATGCCTGGAACTGCTAATACTAGAAATGGCGAGAAAACTCATGCATAATACCATGCAGAGACAAGTATTATATACTAGTAGCTAGTTGTGAATTGCATTTCGCACGTCTGATCTATCGGGTACAGGCCAAATCGGCACCTGGGCATATCGGTACCTTGACACTAGACACAGTTGGGTCGAAACTTCCCATTTTCCTTCACGCATCGTCAATACCAGCCAATTGGTTTTTTTTAATGCAAGATCGCGTAGATGTGAATGCACATGTACTTATACCAACAAATCATTTAATTGTTAGTAAATGTCATCTGAAAAGTTATAATACAAACATTTATAAAGAAATATGCAAGAGATTACTGAAAAAGGGACATTTTCGGACTATCGAACCTTCGGACTATCGGCCCTTCGGACTATCGGACCTTCGGACTATCGGGCCGTCACCTTAATAACTGCTTTATCTTCTGAACACATCATCCAAATGAATTTGTGTCCTTCTGACCAGGCTGCAAAGTTTTTAACAGGGGACCTTAATAAGATGACTAATTATATAATATAATCAATTTCTCTATTTCAAGGATTTATATAGTATAAATCTTTGTCTATTTGAACCCAGCCTTGGAACAAATGTTTCCATTTTTAAACATCAAAAAATAATTTGTATAATCTGCAAATGTAGTAAAAATATTATTAAATAAATATTTTTCACCGGAGCACAGTTGATCACAGTTGTTTACATTAGAACGTCAACAGCGTTATGTAATATTATAAATACATGTATACATATTTTAAATGATTGTTTCTTAATGAGAAAGGCCATTTAGAAACTGTAGCTATTTTAATATAGCACTAAATACCACTGTCATTCCATGAGTCTGTTATTCTGTATTGTTTCAGTTTATGCCATAACCATTTATTGTAAATGTGTTCATTAAAATAAAATATTGTCTATATATTGTCTATTGTCTATTATATAAATAACATATAGTTGAGAGGGTGATAGATCAGATTGTTACACCGAGAAAAAGACTGTCTTTTCCGAAGGGTAACAGGTACATATGTATCAGATATGGTTAAGCAGTTCAAAGAGAAGTTTAGTCTGGATAGGGCTATCAATGAAATATTGCGGGACTTTTTCAAATCAAGCATCCTAAAAATACTACAGGAGTCTGTACCATCTAAAATATCATCATCCAGATTTAGCCAACTTTGGATTAATCACACAATAAAACAAATGGCGGAAGAAAAGAAGCTTCGAGAAAGCTAGAAGAACCAAAAAGAAAAGTGACATTACAATTGTAACGGGTTTGTTCGAGTTGTGTTTAAATTATCTCCCTTTTTGAAACACAAATGTAGACATTTATTTTTATGTTGATATGTGTTATTGATATATTTTGTAATGATAAGGCTATTTGTAATATATTTATAGTATTTAAACATTGACAACCTTCTTCAAATAAAATTTGTTATGGAATTTGCAGAATTAAAATAATAACCATACCATTGTCAAGATGACGAATGTTCTAAATAATACTTAATGTTTACATTTTCAACTCGTTCAAGGAACCATTGGCTATTAACAAGTATGGCCTATGCATAACTTTTGTTTAAAATATGAAATAAAGCATATACTAAAGGGAAAAAGAAATGCAGGGTCAACAATTTAGGTGATTTAATATTATTTATTCGATTTTTTTTTTCAATATTAATGTATATAGGGATAAAAACACAAATTTAATCAACAAGTTTTTAAAATTTCATTAGATTTTGATCAATAATTCATGAGTAATTAAAACCAATTTAACAGTACCCCCCAATATGTTAAAGTGAAATCGATTAGCTCGTCAATATCTCATATCCCCTCCTCGCGCATCTGTTAAAGCCCTGGGGTCGATTTCACAAAAAGTCGTAAGTCTAAGATTAATCGTCAAGTGTTATCGTAAGTGTGATTTCCAAGCTTTTGATTGGTTGAAATTCACACTTACGACTGATCTTAGACTTACAACTTTTTGTTAAATCGACCACTGATTCTCCTGTGCATGGAGTTCATCAGAGCATTTATCCTTCTCATGGGGATAATTATCTCACTCTTCTAACAAGGCAGTCCTTAATTGGTCGAGAGTAGCGGGGGCATTCCGACGCCCCCTTACTCTCCTGTCCATTTCGTCCCACAGATGTCGATTGGGGACAACTCTGGAATGTACGGAGGCCAATCGAGTGGGTTAATGTTATAATTGGCGAGAAAATCTTGACAAATTCTCGCTACATGGGGCCGCGCGTTATCCTGCTGGAAAATTAGGTGATGCTGTTGTACAAATGGAACTGCAACCGGCCGGAGGATTTCATCCCTATATCTTACGCCAGTTAAATTACCGGCTATCACAATCAACGGCGAATTTAACCTGTGAGATATCCCTCTCCAGACCATAAGCGAGTCAACCCTAAACCTATCCCTCTCAAGAACGCAAGGGTCGGCGAAGCGTTCCCCCACGACGTCGGTATACACGACATCGACCGTCCGGACGAAAAAGAGTGAACCGCGACTCATCTGTGAAAAAGACCCGTCTCCATTGCCTCATTGTCTGGGACCATGTGCCGCCAGCCAAGCCATACGACACGTGCGACGTGCACGAGTGAAAAGAAAATCAATGTAAGGTCGACGAGCTCGCAGATCATACTCGCGCAATCGGTTTCTCACAGTTTTGGGGTGAATGTGGCGATTATGATTGCCTACCGTAGTTAAAGCGATTTCAGTGGCAGTAACATGGCGATTATGCAGGTGGGCAAGACGAATAGCCATGTCTTGACGTGGCATCATTACGCGCGGACGTCCCCGTCGCGGACGGTCGACAACCCTTCCAGTATCTCCCAGACGACGGACAAGACGCTCTATGGTGGAAACATTCACACCAAATTGCAAAGCAACTTGTTGTTGCCTTTGACCTTGCATTAGCAATGCAATAGCCTGACCCTTCTGAACTTCCGTCAGCCGTGGCATGATTACAAGAGATTCAAATTAACTTTAAATAGTGGAAAGCGATGTGTATACCTTAAGAGTATAAAGTGGTATGACACGATGTGTTGACGAACTTGCTATCATTATTCTGCACGTGTTATTTGCTTTTTCATCACTGACATGATACCTTTCACGGTTGAGTAACTTTAGACACCGATTGTAGTGCACACTGACCAAGTCACTCGTCTGCCTAGTTTTCGTAATTTTACGCCACGCAGTTAAAAAATAGGAGCATAGTACGGTATGTTACCCTGCGTTTCTTTTTCCCTTCAGTATATAACTTTTGATCCTCCTTCTATAGGAATAGTACCCAATCTATTTGTTTTTGGGATAGCTTAAAATAAATAGGAGACTAAATTTTATTATTTTTCGGCTTTAAATTTTGATTAGCTTTAACCCCAGAATGCTTTAAAATATAAACTTTTTGTTAGCTGCTCACCACGGCATGTTTTTCTGGGTTGATTTTTTACATTCGAACCTCAGTGCTATCTAGGTTATTTTTGATATTGGTCTTTACAGCCGTTTTTTTTTTGTATCTATTTTTGTGCAGTATTTATTTGAAGTCTTTACAATTGTTTATTTTTATGTCCTGTTGTATCATGCCTTTTGTTGACTATATAAAGTATTGAAAACTTATTAGCCTTAATTCTTATTGCCTCAAGCTCGAATCCTAGTGGAACGAACCTGGATATGTCTAAATTTCATTTTGTATCATCGTCAACTAATTCAATCACTTTGAGTATGTCTGTCTGTGAACCTTTTGCTTGGCAACCACCAAGCGAGACATATCCAAACACGCTCCTGTTACACAAGATACTGTAAACTCAAAACTCTACCCAAAAAGAATGTAGAAAAGATAAAGATTATGTCGAGAACATCATCGACCCAGATTTATCAAGCAACCCCAAAAGATTCTGGAGCTTCATTAAAAGTAAACGTTGTGAATCAACAGGCGTATCACCTCTGAAAGACTCTGAAGATGGAAAAGCTCAGACAGTGAGATAAAAGCAAATATTCTGAACAAACAATTATCATGTTTTCAACACTAATGAGGATAAGAGCACAATACCAGATAAAGGACCAAGCCCGCACTCTACAATGGAACCAATAGAGATCACAGAAAATGGTGAATTTAAACATCTGTCAAACCTGAAAGTACACATGGCAGCAGGCCCAGACCTCATACCAACACAACTTCTCAGAGAACTTGCACCGATCATTGCACCAATGCTCACAACACTCTTCCAAGCCTCAATAAATCAAAGCACTATACCACCAGAATGGAAAGAAGCAAATGTGGTTCCAAGAAAGGGGACAAGTCTCGTGCATCCAACTACAGACCCGTCTCCCTTACAGTTGTAACATGCAAAATTCTGGAACACATTATATGCAGTAGCATACACAAATATCTAGAGAAACATCGATTACTCACTGATGCCCAACATGGTTTCAGGAAGAAGCGATCATGTGAATCCCAACTTATACTTACCGTTCAAGACCTGGCAAAAAAATATGGCCCTCTCCGAACAAATAAACCTTATTCTGCTTGACTTCTCAAATGCATTTGATAAGGTCCTACATGACAGACTACTCTATAAAACACAGTACAATGTTATCGATGGATCAACCTTTTTGTGGATCCGATATTTCCCGAGCTCACGTAATCAGCGAGTACTAGTCGATGGGCAATATTCGCATACAACACTGGTCAGTCTAATCTGGAGTTTCGCAAGTAAGTGTCCTAGGCCCGTTGATGTTCCTATTGTTCATCAATTACTTCCCAGACTACGTTAAATCATGCAACGTCAGGTTATTTGCTGATGATTGCGTACTGTATAAGATAATCAATAGGGCATCAAACATGCAATCGCTTCAGTACGATATGGATAATTTACTTCAGTGGGAACAAGACTGGCAAATGAAGTTCCATCCCGGCAAGTGTCAGCTTTTACGTATCACCAACAAACATAAGCCATTTGCCAGAGATTACGATATACATGGACACAAATTAGAAGAAGCGGAATCGGCCAAATATCTCGGGGTTACCATCCAAAAGAATATCAGCTGGAATTTCCACATCGACCAAATCACAAAAAAGGCGAACTCCACCAAAGCCTTTATCCAGGGGAACCTAAATTATTGCCCCAGAGAGACGAAATCCACTTGCTATTTAACCTTTGTAAAATCGTTGATTGAATATGCCTGTATGGTATGGGATCTACACACCGCTCAGAACACACAAAAACTAGAAGCAGTGCAAAGAAGATCTGCCCGCTTCGTGATGAACAATTACCAACAAACCAGTAGCGTAACATCAATGCTACAAACTCTACAATGACCAACATTAGCAGAGAAAAGGGTCAGAATTAAAAGCTACGATGATGTACAGGATAGTGAATGGACTAGTACCTATAGCACCAACAGAGCTACACACATCTACAACAACAACAAGAGGTTATACAGCAAGATTCATAGTCTCGTATGCTAGAACGCAACTATATAGACACCCCTTCTTACCGGAAATAATTCGGATTTGGAACGGCCTACCACAACCATTAGTGGAAAGCACCTCCCTGGAAACCTTTAAACTGGGGGTGCTCAGCTGTCGCATCTCATAATCGCACACCATGTTTTTAGATTTTTAATCCAGCACCTGTACATTTGTTTTTGCACCGTTGTTGTCACAACCCGCATGGGCAAGTGAGATATTTCTCTACCCAGAGATCTGCACTTTATTGGAAGAAGAAGAACAATCTGATCTATCACTCTCTCAACTATATGTTATTATGTCTCCCCTTCGAACGAAGGGAGACATATTGTTTTAGTCTGAATTTTTCTTCTGCTTCTTCTGCTTCCGCTTCCTCTTCTTCTCAGCGAAGCTTGTCCGGACCATAACTTTGTTTTCTTTCCAGATAGGTCGATTATATTTGGTATGTGGGTGCATGACCATAAGGCGGTGTGTCGCATACCGTCATGACCTTCATGGGAACTTGACCTTTGACCTCAAGGTCAAATAATTGCTTTTAAATAGTATTTTCTTTTCCGGCCCATAACATGTTTGTCTTTCGAGATAGGTCAATGATATTTGGTATGTAGGTGCATGTCCATAAGGCGGTGTGTCGCGTACCATAATGCCTTCGTGGGACCTTGATCTGTGACCTCAAGGTCAAATAATTGTTTTTATAATAGTATCATTCAACTCATGTGTCACTTATTGTTGTACAGATGGCCGCATTAAGGAGAGACATAAGTTCACGGTGTATAACCTACGTCAAAATCACGTGGTTTTGACGCATAAGGAACATCCAAAAGGTAGAAAAAACGCCCACTTCACGTTGCAAAACACCAACGTTCTCGGTCAATTCTTGCTCAAATTCTATAAAGTTATGTGCACGTACCCCACAAGAACATGTGGAATTAGGCAATATATACCCCTTTGCATAATTCTCCTTATATTTTTCAAACACTTCGAAAAAATGCTATGATTTTCGTTGGTAAGGAACACCTAAAATTGACTCGGCGGAGACAAATGCTTCTTGCACGATGCCCTACAAGTTAAACTCAAGTAAAGTGTTTTCGTTCCAAAACAAAGTGATATTTCCGTCAAATTTGTAGACATTATACTAACATTTGCACAGGTTCATGTCAGATATTAACAAAAATTCAAAATGGGTAAGGTACACATAAGTTTTCAAACCGGGTACGGTACACATCAGTTCTCATATTTCTGCATTGCATCTCCGCAAATTATAAAAATGGCTTTTATAATTCGTCTCAACGTCTCAGATATTAGGATTTTTTCGTCTTTATTATCTTATCTTGCAATCCCTGTATAGGAAACACAAGTGATATTAGGTCAATGGCATAACAACTTTTAAAATACGACATTGACAGCACATATAACGTTCTTGTGTAATAGCTCACAACGTGTCGAGTAGTATACGCCCCTTCATATAACGTATTTGCAGTTTTATATAATCTATCAGTATATTGTCCTTTTTATTCATATTTTAGTATCTGCGCGGTTTTTTTTAATTTTTTTTAATTTTTAACTTTGTAGCAATGTATCTGTGTTCAGGCTGCGGTGAACAATTCGCCAAGAAACAAAGTTTGACCGATCACGAGTCACGAAAGCATCCAATCCAAAATGGTCAGAAGACTGCAAGAGCCAGATATATTTGTTGAGCAAAATCGTTTATTTCCAAATCCCATTTGTAAAGACATCGGTGCCATGTGCACAAAGAACAAAAACTTATATTTGCTCCACGTGTGGGAAAAGTTTGCTATGCAATCAGATCTGAATAGACACAAGAGACGAGAACAGCAAAATCTTAAATCTAAATGTGACGAGTGTGGCTTTACTTCAGAAACTCAAGGTGGGCTTACGAGACCACATGGGGAAACATACACGTGAAAAAAGACACGTGGGTAAAGATTGTTGAAAGTCGTATGTTTTTCATTCTGGCTTATCCAGACACACCAGACAAATCCATACTCCCAAGTGATTAGCTTTCAAGATAGAAGTTTCATTTTTAGTATTCAATATGACTTCTTTTTAATTGTACGTTGAAGATTGTTTCGATACTTATATTGTTTTTATATTTTTGATTCAGAAAATCAGTATTGATTGAAGTGATTTTATAAGATTTATAAACATATTCTTAATGTTTTTTCTTTTATTTTCTTGTTATATGCTTTCAAGAAGAAAAGTGTTGTTTTCAATAAAATGTTATGAAGCTTGTCTTATTTATTTTCATCCGAACCTCTGAAACTGATTTAGTGATTGTTTGACCATGGATTGTATATAGCACTTACGGTATCAAGTTCAGAGTGTAGTGCTTCCTAAATTCTTCATGCACAATCTGTTCACTGTATATACTGCAAACAAGAGTAATAACAAAACTACCGAACACAAAGACCAAAGACCGAAATGAATCCACAATTATTTTTGTTAAGGGATTTGTTTTAAATAGATTTTCTTGTGAAAATTGAAAAAGAAAGATTAAAAAAAGTTTTAATTTAATTTTAGTATATGCAGAATTGTTTTTATAGTTGTTTATGACCATTAAATGACATAATGCTTTCTGTTCTGAAAAAAAAATAATTGAAGTACACATTCCTGTCATTCCCCAGAAAATAAAATGGTTGTTGCCTTATTTAAGGCTAACATGACTTAAATGTCTTGCTGTCGTTATACATATATACATTATTATGCACTGCTCTAAATCAATCGAAAAGTCTTCCAAAAGATCTATTGAACTCAAGAGCAATGTGGTTCGAAGAATATTTCTTGATTGTGGATTTATTTCGGTTTTTGGTCTTTGTGTTCGGTAGTTTTGTTATTACTCTTATTTGCAGTATATACAGTGAAAAGATTGTGCATGAAGAATTTAGGAAGCATTACACTCTGAACTTGATACCGTAATTACAAAAATGTACTATATATAATCCATGATTAAACGATCACTAAATCAGTTTCAGTGGTTTGGATGAAAATTAAAAAGACAAGCTTCATAAACATTTGATTGAAAACAACAACTTTCTTCTTGAAAGCATATAACAAGAAAATAAAAGAAAAAACATTCAGAATATGTATATAAATCTTATAAAATCTCTTCAATCAATGCTGATTTTCTGAATCAAAAATATAAAAACAATATAAGTAGCAAAAACAATATATTAAAAAGAAATCATACTGAATACTTAAAATGAAAGTTATATCTTGAAAGCTAATCACTTGGGAGTATGAATCTGTCTGGTGTGTCTGGATAAGCCAGAATGAAAAACATACGACTTTCCACAATCTTTACACACGTGTCTTTTTCACGTGTATGTTTCCCCATGTGGTCTCGTAGCCCACCCTGAGTTTCTGAAGTAAAGCCACACTCGTCACATTTAAATTTAAGATTTTGCTGTTCTCGTCTCTTGTGTCTATTTTGAGATCTGATTGTATAGCAAAACCTTTCCCACACGTGGAGCAAATATAAGTTTTTGTTTCTTTGTGCACATGGCACCGATGTCTTTGCAAATGGGATTTGGATATAAACAATTTTGCACAACAAATATATCTGGCTCTTGCATTCTTCTGGTCATTTTGGACTGGATGCTTTCGTGACTCGTGGTCGGTCAAACTTTGTTTCTTGGTGAATTGTTCACCGTAGCCTGAACACAGATACATTGTTACAAAGTTAAAGAACCGCGCAGATACTAAAATATGAATAAAAAGGACAATATACTGATATATTATATAAAACTGCAAATACGTTATATGAAGGGGCGTATACTACTCGATACGTTGTGAACTAATACACAAGAACGTTATATGTGCTGTCAATGTCGTATTTTAAAAGTTATTATGCCATTGACCTAATATCACTTGTGTTTCCTATACAGGGATTGCAAGATAAAATAATAAAGACGAAAAAATCCTAAAATCTGAGAGGTTGAGACGAATTATAAAAGCCATTTTTATAATTTGCGGAGATGCAATGCAGAAATATGAGAACTGATGTGTACCGTACCCGGTTTGAAAACTTATGTGTACCTTACCCATTTTGAATTTTTGTTAATATCTGACATGAACCTGTGCACATGTTAGTATAATGTCTACAAATTTGACGGAAATATCAGTTTGTTCTGGAACGAAAACACTTTACTTGTGTTTAACTTGTAGGGCGTCGTGCAAGAAGCATTTGTCTCCGCCGAGTAAATTTTAAGTGTTCCTTACCAACGAAAATCATAGCATTTTTTCGAAGTGTTTGAAAAATATAAGGAGAATTATGGAAAAAGGTATATATTGCTTAATTCCACATGTTCTTGTGGGATACGTGCACATAACTTTATAGAATTTGAGCAAGAATTGACCGAGAACGTTGGTGTTTTGCAACGTGAAGTGGACGTTTTTTCTACCTTTTGGATGTTCCTTATGCGTCAAAACCACATGATTTTGACGAAGGTTATACGCCGTGTAAGTTGTAGGTATCTAAAACAGTTCTTCCTAGTTCAATTTATTATACTGAATGTTTTCACTTTCTCGCTTGCAACGATGTTTTTTTTTCATTTTAATGTTTGATTTCATGTTCAGTCTATTCATTTTTACAGATGTTCAATAATTTTGCTAGAACCTAGAATTCTTGACCACCCAGCACTAGAGTGGCAGATATATTTATATTCTTGCATATAAAAAGACAAATATGAGAGGATGACAGTAACAAAAGTGTTATCCGCTGAGCCATGTGTCAGAGCAGAATGTTACCCTCGTCTTATCCAATAAAAGTACAGCTTACATACATGAAGTATAATAAAGCTTAATAATAATATATATATATATGTAGGGGGAAACACACAAAATGCAACAATAATAACAATCTTTAAATGGTGGAATTCAGTACACAACTAAGCATGCTGTGGATAAGCATGTTCAGAAGCGACTGGTACATTAATCTCAGTCTCAAAGTTATTGACATCATGTTTCATAATTGCGGATCCGTAGCTTTTTATGGTTTTTTTTTGTTGATCAATAAATAAAAGAAAAGAGAGACCATAAGAGCTACGTTTCCACAGCTATGTTGCGACCATGATAAAGAATTACCAAGTTATTCTTAGTAATGTATCTTACTTTACCTGTTAATAAAGTGTAACTGGGATAACAAAATTGTTTAAATGTCTTGTGACAGTTCAATCAAAGGCATATGACTATGAGATCAGGAAGATATGGGGGAAAAACGTCTCTAAGCAAACGATTATTATCTACAATGTATTTACAATTAGTTTATAAATTACTTTAAATTTCAAAATTGTTTCGCCTGCGACCTTTGTAAACAAATCAGATAGTGTTGACGTCGTAGAATGTCTGACAAACACCAGCAACATCTACACGGTCTACCATTTAAAAACAAATTACATATGGATAGAATGTCCTTTGGATTATTTGTGTTGGTTAGAAATCCAAGAGTGAGGGAGTGGATGACTTGTTGAATGCCACATGAGCAAGATACATTCCATGAGATGATAATCGTATCCGCTTTGCACTAGCCCAACATGAAGTTAGTTGGATGTTGATAGTGTTAGCTCACTGAAACCAGTCTTTGTTATTTCTCCTTAATAAGGTATGCTTAGCAGAGAAGCAACACATACCAATTTCATAGCGTTTTGTTTGACCCGAATGGGGAGCGAACCCACGACCTACCACACGAGCACGACCTACCACACGAGGAGTGAGTACGCTAACCATTATGCCATC
This sequence comes from Gigantidas platifrons, assembly GCA_002080005.1. Lineage (NCBI taxonomy): Eukaryota > Metazoa > Mollusca > Bivalvia > Mytilida > Modiolidae > Gigantidas > Gigantidas platifrons. The sequence continues at coordinate 353,280 of MJUT01041576.1, forward strand.
GATACGGTTTGAAATACAAGATGGCGACCACCAAATGACAATGTATATGATTGGATTCGATAAGAAAATGAATAAAATATTGCTTTTAAAAACTAGAAATGTATTGAACCTAGACTCTACATGATTACTTATTTCACAGTACTTTATAAAGTGTATGTCTTTGATACTGATTGAAACACCAAATGACTACCATCATTGAACATTGGTTAATATGATCTATAACGTTAAAAAGCATTTGTTTAGAAATTAGATACTGATGGAATCAAAGCTATACACAAAATATCATGAGATGGTCCTTTCAAAAGTGTGTATGTATTATATGTGGTATTTGGCAAGCAGCACTGGACTTAGTCCACCACTGGAATTTATGTTGTATGTAAGCATGATAAAAGACCTTTTACAATAAAAGTTGCTTTACGGGGACTATTTTTGTTTTCTCCAATAAGTTGTTCCACACTTACGGTTGAAACCTCAGTGTGTCGAAGTCCAAGGAACCAATGAAATATTCTGGATAAATTGGCTAAGTTGAAGTGATCACTTCGAAAGTTTTACAGTCATTACCATTACTTGGTTGACCATTACGGAATATCTGTGTCACAAATGACCACGGGTATGTTCCCATTTGTCGTAAACACTTCCCGGTCATTTCATCATTCATGACTTATAACAGGGTTTGTAACTAGATTAACACAACGTCATGGGTGTAACTAGTGAATCAGGAACTGCTTATCCTTCCGGAGCACATGAGTTCATCGCCGGTTCTTAGTGGGGTTAGTGTTACTCGATCTTTAGTTATATGTGTATTCTGATTACCCCTTTGGTATCTTCAAACTTTTCTTTAACTTAAAAACTAGAATAAATGAACACATTTTTACTTTGAGATAACCAGGTAATGGCAGCGATGTTCAATTACCACGTGGTAGCGAATAATTTGCCAGTTTACTTGTGTGACCTCAAAATTTTGACTCAAAATCAACACAAAGAGTACATTTGTTGCTCAGCTCTTTTAATTTATTGGAGTGCATCTGATGATTTATTGCTCACATTGAGTTTAAAAGATTGTGGATTTGATTCCTGGAAAAACCAAAGACTATGGAATAGGCGTAGGCTGCTATAACATTGCAGGTTTAATGAGTAAGAATGACTGTCATTTCACTGTTTATTCTTTGTAGCTCACCTGAGATTTTCTTATCGAAAAGTGGCCGGAGTCCGTCCATATGTCTGTCCCTCCGTCCGTTTGTCGTAAACTTTTTACATTTCCAACTTCTTCTTCAGAACCACTGCATGCTAAGTTACCAAGCTTATCACAATTGTTCCTCTAGGGGCCCTGAAGACTTGTATCTGTTGGAAGCGATTAGAAATCCAACATGGGTGCTCTGGTCTCTGATTAGCCGAGATATTTCCAACTTCTTTGCCAGAACTACTGCATGTGAAATCACAAGAATGCCAGAAATGGTCCTCAAGAAGTGTTGGTACTCTGCCGAGTGATTCGATATCCAACATGACTGAAAAAAGTAAGTCCGTTTCTGACTTCTCATCCATGAAAATTAAGCCAGAAAACACTATAACATATATTTATAATGATTTATATTGTTTCAGATATATGTAAATTAATTTTATATCAATAATACAAAATGAAGTCATTTAGTAATATAAATGATTTATTTATTTTTAAAAAAGTACATCATTGACTAGGGAATATGTTAGAAACAAAGTCATAATTAGCCAAAATTGTATGATAACATCCTTTTATTTTTTAATGAAAACTAGCCGGGCCTAACTTGTTTGAAAACATCCCAATATACATGTACTGTATATTCAATTTTGTTTAAATGAAAGCGGCCAATTCAAGGGTGAGACTCAAATGTTTGCTACGTATGTATATGTAGCTAAAAATGTTGAAACATTGCTCAGACATTTAAATAAAATCTTCATTTAGGCATCATTATAAAGATGCATGTCTGTTTAATTAAAGATCCGAAGTGTAGGACTAAATATATATCTGTCAAGATTTTGTGCATAATAATGCACACTATTGGCTATATTTCCCAGTTCACCCTCAATTTTTAGTAAGGTTCGTGTTACTCGATCTTTAGTTTTATGTGTATGCTTTGTAGATTGTTGTTTGTCCTTTGTCTTTTAACCGTTGTGTTGTCTGTCCTTTTTCGATTTATGGATTCTGATTACCCCTTTGGTATCCTCAAACTCATCATATTAACGTGTTCTTGTTTTCTTGTCTCTGTTCTATATAATTCTCTTAAGTATACATTAGTTTTAATATACGCAATGTGATAAAATACAGAAAGTATATATATCACATCGTCATTTTACATATTTTAAGTTATTTTTTCCCAAAATCCATTGTAAAAATGACTTACCTACCATCACAAAACACTATTTAGACTGGTAACAATTCACTTGAATCATTTATAGTTACAGATTAGAATTATAAGTTACAGATTAGAATTATAAGTTCAAATGACCACGGATATGTTCCGTTTGTGGTAATCACAATTCAGTCATTTCCTCTTACATGACATTGTTTGTAACAAGAGTAAGACGACGGGTGCCACATGTGGAACAGGAACTGCTTACCATTCTGGTGCATCTGAATACACCCCCGGTATTGGTGGGGTTCGTGCTGCTTGATCTATAGTTTTCTGTATAGACGTTGTGTACGTTGTTGGTAACACATCTAACTGGGCATACGATGATCCTAAATATTTAAATGTTGCTATTAAAATTTGTGGCTATTATAGTCAATACTGATATCAAAATGTTCGAAAATAATTGTAGTTTAAAGACTGCTAGTATAAATCTTACACTCATATCGCTAAACGTATAGCGTGAACGATATTTTGTGTTTGAAACGGTGTTTTTACATGTGGACAGATAACATAGTTACGTCTTAATTTAAATGTTATTCACGAAAATTGTTAATTATAGAAATAACGAAGTAAACAATTGTTTTAGCTATACTAGTCTAGTGGGTACAAACTGTACAAGACAAATAACGTATTGGGGGGAAAAAGACTAAAATATATACAATGCCACCATACCATCAAGCAATGCCAGCAGGTCATTAGCATCGTGCCTTGATGTAGACTAGTTAACTTAAATTACATTTTTATCTTTAAATCTTTGAGTGAGTGAATGATTGTTGCTTAACGCCAATTCAGCAATTTTTCAGCTATATCATGGCGAGAACAAGTTAATTGTCAATGAGATGATGATGAGGTCCGCTTTGTTATAGACCAACACGCTGAGTTGGATTTTCATTGTGTTACTTCACTGAAACAACAGTCCGGAGGTAGACAAGTCGCTCCACTCGGACACATTATTCTGATTTCGAGCCAACCAGTCTTTTCTCTTTCTCCTTAATGCTGCATGCTTAGCGAAGAAGAAACAATTACCAATTTTATAGTCTTTGGTTTGACCCGACCGGGGCTCGAACCCACGATCTACCGCACTCGAGGGGAGTACTCTAACCATTACGCCACCGATGCGGTTTTAAATCTTTGAGGTATCTACCATTACCCGGAACACTTTAAATCTTTGAGGTATCTACCATTACCCAGAACACTTTAAATCTTTGAGGCATCTACTATTACCCGGAACACTTTAAATCTTTGAGGTATCTACCATTACCCGGAACACTTTAAATCTTTGAGGTATCTATTATTACCCGGAACACTTTAAATCGTTGAGGTATCTATTATTACCCGGAACACTTTAAATATTTGAGGTATCTATTATTACCTGCAACACTTTAAATCTTTGAGGTATCTACCATTACCCGGAACACTTTAAATCTTTGAGGTATCTACCATTACCCGGAACACTTTAAATCTTTGAGGTATCTATTATTACCCGGAACACTTTAAATCTTTGAGGTATCTATTATTACCTGCAACACTTTAAATCTTTGAGGTATATACCATTACCCGGAACACTATAAATCTTTGAGGTATCTACCATTACCCGGAACACTTTAAATCTTTGATGTGTTCCGTGTAATGGTATAGACAATACATACTGTTTTCCTTACATGTTGTCATATAAAGACGTTGTAATATCTTAACATAAATCTAACGACGCGTTTCTGGAATAAATTTCAACAGGTACGCTCAAAGGTCAAAGATTGGAAACCCAATTTATTTAAAAGTCGTTGGGACCAGGAAAACCAAAGGGTCTAAATAGATAGGCAAAAATCAGCTAATGTTACGGCTGAGAGAGGAGAACCTAGATTAAAGTTTCTAAATAGATAGGTAAAAATCAGCTAATGTTACGACTGAGAGGAGAACCGAGATTAAAGGTTCTAAATAGATAGGTAACAATCGGCTAATGTTACGGCTGAGAGAGGAGAACCTAGATTAAAGGGTCTAAATAGATAGGTAAAAATCAGCTAATGTTACGACTGAGAGGAGAACCGAGATTAAAGGTTCTAAATAGATAGGTAAAAATCGGCTAATGTTACGGCTGAGAGAGGAGAACCTATGGCTAGATTAAAGGTTCTAAATAGATAGGCAAAAATCGGCTAATGTTACGGCTGAGAGAGGAGAACCTATAGCTAGATTAAAGGTTCTAAATAGATAGGCAAAAATCAGCTAATGTTACGGCTGAGAGAGGAGAACCTAGATTAAAGGTTCTAAATAGATAGGTAAAAATCAGCTAATGTTACGGCTGAGAGAGGAGAACCTAGATTAAAGGGTCTAAATAGATAGGTAAAAATCAAATAATGTTACGACTGAGAGAGGAGAACCTAGATTAAAGGGTCTAAATAGATAGGCAAAAATCAG
>MJUT01041576.1:369841-380398 GCA_002080005.1 Gigantidas platifrons
AAAACGAGCAACCACCGCTCACCTCAAAACGAGCAACCACCTCTCACCTCAAAACGAGCAACCATCTCTCACTTCAAAACGAGCAACCACCTCTCACCTCAAAACGAGCAACCACCGCTCACCTCAAAACGAGCAACCACCGCTCACCTCAAAACGGGCAACCACCTCTCACCTTAAAACGAGCAACCACCTCTCACCTTAAAACGAGCAACCACCGCTCACCTCAAAACGAGCAACCACCGCTCACCTCAAAACGGGCAACCACCTCTCACCTCAAAACGAGCAACCATCTCTCACTTCAAAACGAGCAACTACCTCTCACCGAAAAACGATCAACCACCTCTCACCTCAAAACGAGCAACCACCTCTCACATCAAAACGAGCAACCTCCTCTCACCTCAAAACGAGCAACCACCTCTCACTTCAAAACGACCAACCACCTCTCACCTCAAAACGAGCAACCACCTCTCACCTTAAAACGAGCAACCACCTCTAACCTTAAAACGAGCAACCACCGCTCACCTCAAAACGAGCAACCACCGCTCACCTCAAAACGGACAACCACCTCTCACCTCAAAACGAGCAACCACCGCTCACCTCAAAACGAGCAACCACCGCTACCCGCAAAACGAGCAACCACCTCTCACCTCAAAACGAGCAACCACCTCTCACTTCAAAACGAGCAACCACCTCTCACCTCAAAACGAGCAACCACCTCTCACCTCAAAACGAGCAATCACCTCTCACTTCAAAACGAGCAACCACCGCTCACCTCAAAACGAGTAACCACCTCTCACCTCAAAACGAGCAGCCACCGCTCACCTCAAAACGAGCAACCACCGCTCACCTCAAAACGAGCAACCACCTCCCACCTCAAAACGAGCAACCACCTCTCACCTCAAATCATTGTTCATATAAAAGACCATGACATATAGCCATTTAAATACAGGTCTTGGATTGGGACAGGTACAAACATGTGGCGGTATTATACTGATAAATGGGATCACAACCCTTCCTATCTTGATAATTGCAATGCAGATATAATGAAACGGTGGAAAAAGCAGACCTCCAAATGAAAGATATATCGTGGCAATTCATACGGACATCTAATCAATATCGATCAATGTGGATGTTTCATAATAATAAATCAATTTCTGCTAAAATATGTTTTATTTCAATATATAAATTAACATCATGTTATCATTAAGAAGGGTTTGAAGATACCAAAGGGGCAATCAGAATCCATATGTCGAAGAAGAACAGACAACACAATGGCCAAAAAAAAAGTACAAAAGGACAAACAACGATCTACAAAACCTAAAACTGAAGATTGAGAAACACGAACATTAAATTAAGCAACTTTAAAATTCATCTTTTCATTTGGTAAGTATAATATGTTTTTGTGGTAAAGGGAGGTAAATCGTGTATGTTGGAACATTATGTCATCGTGTTCTTTAAGATCTACTAACATTTTGTTTGTATCACACCTGTTACATATGCATATGTATTAATCAGTTGATGACTTCATTCAATATTCTACCATGGAATAGTAAATATGTGTTGTAGTCTTTTCACGGGCAGCCCTGCCAGATGACAAATGCTTTCGTCCGTTTATGTTGCACAGCCCATGTATGATGGAAATCAAACCACCAGAAATAAGACAATTTGTCACTATGGAGCCTCTACGCATGGATACGGGCATTGTGGATGAGGTCTACAGGTAGGATGTTTCTATGTTGTCTTTATTTAGTATCAGTTAACAATTTAAGAGGTACGCATGCAACGGGAACCGCATCGGTGGCGTAATAGTTAGCGTGCTCGCCTTGAGTGTGGTAGATTGTGGGTTCGAGCCCCGGTCGGGTCAAACCAAAGACGATAAAATTGGTATATGTTGCTTCTCCGCTAAGCACGCAGCATTAAGGAGAAAGAGCGAAGACTGGTTAACTCGGAATCATGATAATGTATCCCGAGTGGAGCGACGTCTACCCGCGGACTGTTGTTTCAGTGAGCTAGCACAATGAAAATCTAACTCAGCGTGTTGGTCTCGTACAAAGCGGACCCCATAATCAATTAATTGAAAATTAACTTGTTCTCGCCATGATATAGTTGAAAAATCGCTGAATTGGCGTTAAACAACAATCACTCACTCACTCGCATACAATGGCAAATATGTTATTAACAAATATATTTTACAAACAATTCTCATTGAGAACTCATGATTTTGATATAAATTTAATCCTCTATTGAGATCTCATGATGATGATATTTAATCCTCTATTGAGGTCTCATGATTATGATATTTAATTCTCTATTGAGATCTCATTATTATGATATTTAATCCTCTATTGCGATCTCATGATTATGATATTTAATCCTCTATTGAGATCTCATGATTATGATATTTAATCCTCTATTGAGATCTCATTATTATGATATTTAATCATCTATTGAGATCTCATTGCTATGATATTTAATCATCTTGAAAAGATATATCATTGTTATGCTATTTAATCATCCATTTAGGTCTCATTATTATGATATTTAATCATCTATTGAGGTCTCATGATTATGATATTTAATCATCTATTGTGATCTCATGATTATGATATTTAATCATCTATTGAGATCTCATGATTATGATATTTAATCATCTATTGAGGTCTCGTGATTATGATATTTAATCCTCTATTGAGGTCTCATGATTATGATATTTAATCATCTATTGAGATCTCATTGTTATGATATTTAATCATCTATTTAAGTCACATGATTATGATATTTAACCATCTATTGAGATCTCATGATTATGAGATTCAACCATTCAACGTTATAAGTTTGATACGTACGTGTATCTTTTAAATGGACAATAAGAAAATACTATAAGTTGAGTTGAGTCAATTATAACATGAATATAAAATATTTCTTGTTAACACATTAAAGACATATTGTCTACGATTTTGTTGAAACAATGTAACTGTCCATAAATGATTTGTTTAAGCTATCATTAAACAGCTATGCTGCAAAAGATACGATTTGTGTTCTATTTTTGGCAAAAAAGACCCAAAACTATCGTTATCGCGATTATTGACCAGGATGACAAGAATTCAATTTATTTATATGACCTTCTATGTGAATCCGTCTTGAGCATGCGCACTGCCTAGAAACAATAAATAACATGTCGGAAGAGAAAGTGTCAACGCGTGGAAGAAAGCGGACTTTAACGGATTCAGAGAGAAATAGGAATATAAGTGCAGTATCTTCCAAATGGGACAAATGCAAGATATATGTAAGGGATCAGTTGGACCGTTGGAACGAACTGAAGGAAGAGCTACGCACCCAATCTCACGCTGAAATGGCAAATATTTTGCTTGATAGGTAAGCCGAGCATATTGCCTTCTTTTCTCAATCATTTTTCATATTTTATGAATTTATGATGATGCCTATGATCATTTTCGGTAGGTATTATTCAACATATGTAATTTTGCACCTGGCAACAGCAAATTATTGTCAATGAGTAGCATAAAATGGCAGTATTTGCGAGGTCCATGCTGCAGCATCTAGGCTACGGGCATAAAAATAGATTTGGCCTCGCTCAGGTCAGTGCATAATTAATTAGCTTCCACTAACGATGGGCAGCTTTTTAAATCGAAAAAACAACGTTTCGTAGCGTATTCGCCAATAATTCGGTGTTTAATCTTCATTTTATGAAGGTCAGTACGGAAAACGACAATAATTTTGGGTATGAAAAAATTACAATTGTAGTAGGCAATATGCCTTTAAGGGACGTAAACAATCATCCAGTATGTATCTGAAGTGAGAGGTGATTGTTTGTATTGTTGATATTGGTGGAATTGTTGACCATCACTGTTTAGAGGTACTTGTTTGATTTGTTGATATTGGTGGAATTGTTGACCATCACTATTTAAGCTTTCTTTTCATAGTCTGAAGGTAAATTAATCAAATGTTTTGCCAATTGTCTTTACATCAAAAGATAAATGTTTCCAGGATACTTTTCGACATATCTGTTATATTGTTCATAATTTTATTTTATTTATCACAATTAATGGGAGGGTTCCAAACTTAGACACCAACCCGCTACAGCTATTTTATCATTCCATATTATAGTGAAACCTATCTAAATCTGTTACACTTGTTCTTACACGTCCTCGGAACAGACAGATGCTTGTATTAGACAGGCTAAATTTGTAAAGAAATCATACATTGGTACTAAACTGGACGTTGGATTTAGACATGATTCCCGGTTTATACAAGATTCACTATATCTAACAAACGGTTCATTATGAAACGAACGTTTAAACAGTCACGGTCAACTATTCCACCAATATTAAGTAAACGAACAACTACCTCGCACCTTCAACCACTCACCATATCTATTTTATTTATCGTAGAGTCCTGACTCATTATCGCTCATGCCTGAACAAAAATTTTCCAAAAGATGGATGTCTAGCAACAGTTGTCTCTGTAAAACATCCTCTGGTCAATTTGATTACTGCAAGCTGTGACACGCACAAATCAGGTAAGTGTATATCACACACCGTAGACGTGTCGTCGTCTTCAACTTGTATGGCTCTAGGAGATGGGATATGAGAAAGATTTATACCTCATTTTTATGCTCTTTTCTTCTCCCCCCTACTGACTTTTCAATTATTTAGTTTTACAATCTTTCGCCTTTGAGTGTTTCTGACGAAGCTTATTCAAGAAACGCGTCGTATGTATCAACTTAGATATTTTAGATTTTATTGCTATATACATTGGCACATTTGCATATCCGCATCAACTTAACTAAGAGATTAAGTTTGGACCCATAAAACACCGCCACATTGTATAGAGGTACCTTTACCTTGTCAGGAAAATGACCGGTCATGTATATGTATGTTAGGGTATCGCTTTTGTAACTGTTTGTAAGAGTTGTTATTCTTAGATTTTGGAACTGTTTCGACTGTTTTAATTCAGTGCTATAGAAATGTAAACATGAAGTAGATTATCAACCATTTTTGAATTTATACATAGCAGGTATATAACAAATAAAATGTCAACAAAGTTTCCTGACCCATTAACCAATCAACTGTAAATACGTAATGAAAAAATGCAACAACAATTCTTAAAAGATTGACTAAGATGCTATATTTATTTTTAAAAGTAGAATAAGAATCTAGCATTTCTTTTTTCTTTATTAATTTTTTTTTGTAATTTTTGATTTTTTTACAAACAACACATTCATTACATCACATGCATAGAACAAGACAAACATATAAGTGTAAATGACAGTTATTGCTATTTGTGTGCTCAGCAGATAACAACCTTTTTCTTAAATCAATTGTAATTGTAATTACCACCCTTATCCCCCCAAACCATTATATATTTATAAATATATAAATTAATCTAAAAATTAAGTTTACAAAGAACAGAATGATAAAACTGTTACAAATAGTTTGTAAAATTTGTTTCTGCTACGGGTATAGAACAGCAATAACAATGCTAAATTACAGTAATTTCATCATTTCATCCACCTATTCTCATGGTCTTTCAACTTATCCTTAAAGATTGAATTTGATCTCTCCATTTTTTCCCTACTTTTTAATTTTGCTTTAAGTACTTCTATTGTAGGCAAATTATTTGACCACTTACAGCAATGGATATAATATTCTGTGAATAGCATCACAAATTCTATAGATATTCATTGATATTTGTAATAAACACTATATTTGCCATATTTAACTCAATAGGAATATCAAAAAATGTCTTCTAAGCAGGTTTTTATCCGATTCCAAAACAGTTTGACTACAGGCAAATCCAGATATAATGAAGAATTGAGTCAGAGGCATTTTCACAAAAGTTACAAAGGTCCGAATTCTTTATACCAATTTTAACCAAAAATGTGTTTGTCGGTAAAGCTCTATGAAGAAGTTTGTACTGGAAATGTTTTAGTTTCGAATCATTTGCGACAAGATATAAATTACAGAAGACGTCACTGAAATTAATATCTGTCTCCATATCTAGCATTTCTGCAGGAAGTGGAATTATCATATTTCCTGAATCTGGTTGTAATCGTATGGTAGTTGGATTTACAACTACCTACAATCTGTGCCCATCACTACTGATGATGTGTGTTCGACTCCTGCTCAAGGCGAGGAGTACCACATTATGTGATAAAGTTTGTCAGTGACCTCAGACAGGTCGGTGGAGTGAGTGTAAGGACCGACAACTCTGGGTAGAGATTTTTGACATGCCTGAAGGAATGCTATATTCCTACGCCGAATGCACTTGTTTGGAAACAATATGGCTGACCCAGATATTTCCGGCTATGAATTTGACGCTGACGACATATTTAGGAGATAACTGTATTGCATTTGAAAATTTCACGGCATCAATTGGAGATTTGATGGTCGCACATCGAGTTTACTGTCCATTCTAATGCTATACTGAACATAAAAATGTATTCTTGCATATCCCTGGGTCAAAAAATAACAAAAATTAAAATTCCGGGAAATATTGTTGACCGACGTTGGCACATAAATAACGTGACGTCATATGAAGACTTCCAGTTTAAAATGTAAAGATCAGACGTTATTTGGCTTCGTATACCTTCAATTATAAGATCGAATATAACTAAGATAAGATTTCAAGGTAAACATTTTAATTATGTTTGTGTATTGCTGTACATATGACATGTAGTAGTTCACGTTTTCAAGATGGCGGATCCATTACTATTTTTTTAGCGGAAGGAATTTGAAAAGTGCATATATTTCGTCATTTATTTGTATGTTTTCAAACTAGTGTGTATACGTTGGGAACATTTCATAAGAATAGGAATAACAGTGCTGTATATCAACATTGACTGCTTATGCATATCTACATGTATCAGTACTTTCACTGCTCATGCTACTAGCAGTTTCACTTGCCATGCTATTAGCACTTTCACTGGTCATGCTACTAGCACTTTCATTGCTCATGCTACTATCATTTTCACTGCTCATGCAGATATTCATGTATCAGTACTTTCTCTGCTCATGCTACTAGCTCTTTCACTGCTCATGCTACTAGCACTTTCACTGTGCATGCTACTAGCACTTTCATTGCTCATGCTACTAGCACTTTCACTGCTCATGCATATCTTCATGTACCTTTGAACACTGCTCATGCTCATGCTACTAGCACTTACACTGCTCATGCTACTAGGATTTTTGCTACTCATGCTACTAGCACTTACACTGTTCATGCTACTAGCACTTTCACTGCTTATACTACTAGCACTTTCACTGCCTATACTACTAGCACTTTCACTGCTCATGCTACTGACACTTTCACTGCTCATGCAGAGCTTCATGTATCAGCAATGTCACTGCTAATGCTACTAGCACTTTCACTGTTCATGCTACTAGCACTTTCACTTGTCATGCATATATATATATATATTTTTTTTCAGACATTGTTGGTGTCCTCAATTGTTTTAATGAAAAACCAAAAGTTCAAGCTAAATTTCTTACTTGTGGATCAACAGTCGCTTCTGCTTTTAAGGAGGGGTATTATAAGGACAAGTGCAAGTAAGTTATCTACAAATACTTTTTTATTCTCATACAAAAGCAACACAGGTGTAACAGTAAAATCAGTGGCGGTGTGAATTTGGTCCCCACGGAATAAAGTTACAATTAAAAAAAAATTCATGGACCATATTTACTATGACCAAATATGGACTATTTTATCTAGGAGAAATTTTCCATGGACCTTCTTAACCAGGAATAGTTATAGTCTTAGATTTAAGTTACTACAAATGTAGTAATTTTGGTCCATCACAGGTTATTTTACCACAAGCAATTACCGCTTGTAAACATCTTCAGTTGAGATTATATCACACAGCGAAACAAAACTAGATTCCATTTTTATATACCGGGAAATAATCACGAGAAGTTGCTAAACATTTATTGCTATTATATTATAACAGTGTGCAAAATCTGTAAATTTCATGTGTAAATTTCGATTCCCTGAAAGGTTAAAGGAACATAACGAAGGACTGCATTATACGCTTCAAATTAAATAATTCTATCCAATATTCAAATCATTCATTGCTGCCGGCTAATATTGAATTTTCCAAATAGTACAATAAGAAGCAACCTTCACTTGTATCAGTGATAAATGAAACCATCCAAGTATAGGAATTATTATTTTGATATACTTAAACTTATAAACGATAGACGACAAAATCGAGGGACAATCAAGAATGGACAATCCAGAGAACCTGACAACATTGAGCACACAAGACACAGGAGAAAGACAAACAAAACATCAAACACAACACAGAAAACTAAATAAACCGTCGTAGTAATGAAGAATGGACAATCCAGAGAACCTGGCAACATTGAGCACACAAGACACAGGAGAAAGACAAACAAACACAAAGACACAACACAACAAGGAAAACTAAAATGGATTTGATTTGATTTTTGGTGTTTAACGCCACTTTCAACAATATTTCAGCTATATCATGGCGACCAGTTTTAGTGGTGGAGGAAGCCGGAGTACCCGGAGAGAACCACCGACCATGGGCAAGCAACTGGTAAACTTTATCACTTGCGGTTGCGAGTCGAGTGCACCCTTTTTTGTAATTTACAAAGCCGGGCGCGAACCCACGCCGTATTGGTGATAGGCTTGTATGAGTTGTTAGATCCAGCGACCTAGCTCATTGAGCCACCCGGGCCCCTCTAAAATGGATGATCAACACGGACCCCACAAAAACACAATACAGAAAAGTCAAAGTTATCCGTCTGTTTATGCAGAGCGAGATATACAATGAACGACGTAGAAGTGATATAGAAACAGACAACGAACAAAGCAAAAGTGACAAAATATAACTAATATTTGTCGCTAGTCAAAAACTGAAATATTAAATTCAATAAATATATACATATAGGTTTGTTTTCTTCAACAATCGAACCGCATCGGTGGTGTAATGGTTAGCGTGCTCGTCTCGAGTGCGGTAGATCGTAGGTTCGAGCCGAGGTCGGTTCAAACCAAAGACTATAAAATTGGTATTTGTTGCTTCTCTGCCAAGCACGCAGCATTAAGGCGAAAGAGCAAAGACTGGTTGCCTCGGAATTAGGATAATGTGTCCCAGTGGGGCGACATGTCTATCCGCGGACTGTTGTTTCAGTGAGCTAGCACTATAAAAATCCAACTCAGCGTATTGGTCTAGTACAAAGCCGACCTTATCATCATCTCATTGAAAATTAGCAAGTTCTCGCCATGATATAGATGAACAATTGTTGAGTTGGCGTTAGACAACAATCGCTGACTAACTCACTCTTCCACAATCGTCTTTTCGTAATGCTTTTTGTCATTTGTTTTTTTTTGTCTTGTTTTAGAGCTGTCGATGATGCACTAAGCTGCCTTAAGGAATTTGACAGTTGTGCACCATGTCATACTGAAAGACTATTAAAAGCTATAGAGCAATCAAAGGAAGACCGATGCAACGTAGTACACTTTGTTGATCTACAGTTCACCGGATAGAATCCATTACAGGAAGCTTATATCATCATGATGATGAAATAAAACAGCATATGAAAGTGATTTTACTTATTTGATCATACAGTACACAATTATGCATCCTCTAAAATGTAGTTATTGAATGCTGTCAGATGTTGCTGCTAACAAGGAAGCTATTGAACCAAGGGTTCCTCTTGGTTAAGTTGAAGTCATCATTTCGAAAGTTTTATGATCGCCACCATGACTTGGTTGACCGCTATGGAATATATATGTGTCACAAATGACTACGGATATGTTCCACTTGGCGTAAACACTCCCTGGTTCTTTCCTCGTTCATGACTTATCAACTGGTTTGTAACTAGATCAACACGACGGGTATTACTAGTGGAGCAGGAACTACCTACCCTTCCGGAGCACCCGAGTTCACCTCCAGTTTTTAGTGGAATTCGTATTATTTGGTCTTTAGTTTTATATGTATGTTTTGTAGACCGTTGTTTGTCCTTTTGGTCCTTTTTGATCTGTCCATTGTGTTGTGTGTCCTTCCTCGATATACAGATTCTGATTACCTCCCTTTGGTATCTTAGATATACAGATTCTGATTACCTCTTTGGTATCTTAGATATACAGATTCTGATTACCCCTTTGGTATCTTAGATATACAGATTCTGCTTACCTCTTTGGTATCTTAGATATACAGATTCTGATTACCTCTTTGGTATCTTAGATATACAGATTCTGATTACCCCTTTGGTATCTTAGATATACAGATTCTGATTACCCCTTTGGTATCTTAGATATACAGATTCTGATTACCCCTTTGGTATCTTAGATATACAGATTCTGATTACCTCTTTGGTATCTTAGATATACAGATTCTGATTGCCCCTTTGGTATCTTAGATATACAGACTCTGATTACCTCTTTGGTATCTTAGATATACAGATTCTTATTACCTCTTTGGTATCTTAGATATACAGATTCTGATTGCCCCTTTGGTATCTTAGATATACAGATTCTGATTGCCCCTTTGGTATCTTAGATATACAGATTCTGATT
>MJUT01041576.1:407597-420282 GCA_002080005.1 Gigantidas platifrons
GATCATATAATAGACATGGACATTATTTGTAACATATTTGGATCATATATTAGTCATGGTAATTATTTGTAACATGTTTGGATCATATATTAATCATGGTCATTATTTGTAACATGCCTGGATCATATATTAGTCATGGTCATTATTTGTGACATGCTTGGATCATATATTAGTCACGGTCATTATTTGTAACATGATTGGATCATATAATAGACATGGACATTATTTGTAACATATTTGGATCATATATTAGTCATGGTAATTATTTGTAACATGTTTGGATCATATATTAGACATGGACATTATTTGTTACATGTTTGGATCATATATTACACATGGTCATTATTTTAACATGCTCGGATCATATATCAGACATGGTCATTATTTGTAACATGCTTTGATCATATATTAGTCATGGTCATTATTTGTAACATGCTTGGATCATATATTAGACATGGACATTATTTGTAACATGTTTGGATCATATATTACACATGGTCATTATTTGTAACAAGCTCGGATCATATATTAGACATGGTCATTATTTGTAACATGCTTTGATCATATATTAGTCATGGCCATTATTTGTAACATGCTTGGATCATATATTAGTCATGGTCATTATTTGTAACATGCTTGGATCATATATTAGACATGGTCATTATTTGTCACTTCTTGAAAAAATTGCATGACCGCATCATTACACTATAAGAGGAGGTTCATAGAAGAGTTTGAAGATACCAAAGGGGTAATGAAAAACCGTATGTCGAATAAGAACAGACAACACAATGGCCAAAAGAAAAAGCACAAAAGGACAAACAACGATCTACAAAACATACATATAAAACTAAACATCGAGTAACACAAACCCCACAAAAACCGGAGGTGAACTCAGGTGCTCCCGAAGGTAAGCAGTTACTGATCCACTAGTGACACCCGTCGTGTTAATCTTGTTACATACCCGGTGATAAGTCACGAATGAAGAAGGACCAGGAAGTGTTTACGACAAGTGGAACATATCCGTGGTCATTTGTGACACATATATTCCATAACGGTCAACCAAGTCATTGTGGAGACCGTAAAATTTACGAAGTGATGACTTCAACTGAACTAAGAGGAACCCTTGGTTCAGTAGCTTCCTTGTTAGCAACAACCTTCTATCAAGGAAATCCTGATAGGAACCATAAGCTCTGAAATATCGTATCAACTGAAAGATATATACTCCATATGCAGTTGCTGCTGGAATGTTGCTACATATAAATGGAAAGTAAAGAATGGGAAAATTGAAATCATCTTCTTTTGTCGTAAAGTTTCGTTCTTAACCGCCACTCACTGTCAATATCGAGGAGTAGGTGACTTGTTGAACAATGCCACTTTTTGAAGTGCCTGTACCTAGCGGGAAAGTTAGCGGTCATGTATGTTGTTGAGCATATTTGCAAGATTTTCTATTGGATTAAAGAGCTATACGGACAGTGTGGTATTTTATTTGTTTTTCATTATATTTGTATTAAAATAGAAAAAAAAATGGATGTTTTAAGACACAAATTCAAATCCCCAGTTTACTTTTGGCATCATTTGACGTTAATCAACAATTAAACTAACAACATTCGCGCTTACTGATTATGGAACTATCTTGGTTAATGATAAACTGAAAAACAACAACAACCAAAAAAAAAACAAAAACAAAAACAAAAACAAAAAATACCACACGTCAGAACAGTTCCGAAATCCAGTGTGGGCATTAATAAAACTTTCATTTCGTTTGATAACACATACCTGGACATAGGTAAACTCTATAGTTTGTCCCCGCTCGTGGAAATAATAAAAAATTCCAGAAAGTTGCAGTATTACAACGAAGGACTATTGCATATGGTGCAGGTAAAATTTACTTCCTGGATGGACAAGTCAATAATAAACCGTTATTCTGTCTACTATGCCAGCACCGTGATATCGTTCATGTTAGACAACTATCATGCTATCAGCACAATCCAATAATAACGGACGCTCGTGACATTCATTTCATTTTTGTTAACCTTCACCAGTTCCGACACGTACTCGATACAACTATGTGATTACGTAATTTAGGTTAACCTCAGCTGTGGTGTAATGGTTAACGTGCTCGACTCGAGTGCGGTTGATATGGGTATCAATGTGGCCTCTTTCTGTAATTTTTCTATTGCATTATGAAACTTTTCAGACAGTGTGGTATGTTGTAACTTTTCAGACAGTGTGGTATGTTGTAACTATTCAGACAGTGTGGTAAGTTGTAACTATTCAGACAGTGTGGTATTTTGTAACTTTTCAGACAGTGTGGTATGTTGTAACTATTCAGACAGTGTGGTATGTTGTAACTATTCAGACAGTGTGGTATTTTGTAACTATTCAGACAGTGTGGTATGTTGTAACTTTCAGAGAGTGTGGTATGTTGTAACTATTCAGACAGTGTGGTATTTTGTAACTATTCAGACAGTGTGGTATTTTGTAACTATTCAGACAGTGTGGTATGTTGTAACTATTCAGACAGTGTGGTATTTTGTAACTATTCAGACAGTGTGGTATGATGTAACTTTTCAGACAGTGTGGTATGTTGTAGCTATTCAGACAGTGTGGTATTTTGTAACTATTCAGACAGTGTGGTATGTTGTAACTTTTCAGACAGTGTGGTATGTTATAACTATTCAGACAGTGTGGTATTTTGTAACTATTCAGACAGTGTGGTATTTTGTAACTATTCAGACAGTGTGGTATGTTGTAACTATTCAGAGAGTGTGGTATTTTGTAACTTTTCAGACAGTGTGGTATTTTGTAACTATTCAGACAGTGTGGTATGTTGTAACTATTGAGACAGTGTGGTATTTTGTAGCTATTCAGACAGTGTGGTATTTTGTAGCTATTCAGACAGTGTGGTATTTTGTAGCTATTCAGACAGTGCGGTATTTTGTAGCTATTCAGACAGTGTGGTATGTTGTAACTATTCAGACAGTGTGGTATTTTGTACCTATTCAGACAGTGTGGTATTTTGTACCTATTCAGACAGTGTAATATTTTGTACCTATTCAGACAGTGTGGTATTTTGTACCTATTCAGACAGTGTGGTATTTTGTACCTATTCAGACAGTGTGGTATTTTGTACCTATTCAGACAGTGTGGTATTTTGTACCTATTCAGACAGTGTGGTATTTTGTACCTATTCAGAGAGTGTGGTATTTTGTACCTATTCAGAGAGTGTGGTATTTTGTACCTATTCAGACAGTGTGGTATTTTCTTGTTTTTCATTTTATTATCGTTAATTAACATTTGTATGATATTTATTTCCTCCACAAATTCATCGATGAATTAGTTGTAAGCATAAATCACTCTATCTGCCTTACTAATTTGGAGAATTGTCTTCCTTTTCTATTAGAAAGCTTTACATCGAATTCCGTTCAAAGAGGAATAAGAAACTTAAATCATATGGCAATACCTTATTTACATCAGACATCAAACTCGATCTACATTTAGTTCATGTGAACTGTATGTAATCTATTTATTCTACTTTCTTGGACTTGTCCTTAATTGACGATAAGCGAATCCACGGTCTAGATGTTGCCAAAAGTGTTTTTATTGTTCTATCGACATTTTATCTGGATGTAACGTTAACTTAATTGGTATCAGATACAAAGATACCAAAGGGGCAATAATACCTGTAAATCGAAGGACATGCAATACATTTGCCAAATAATAAAACTAAGCTTTAAAATAATAGCTCATTTCAATTAAAATAAACTAATGATATCAAAATACAATATTTAGAATGTCATGTTTATCTCTGCTGTTCGTCAGGAAAGTTTCTTTCTTAGTTTTAATATAAATGAGACATGATATCACTTAGAATCCTATGCAGTTTCCATTTACATACTTTCAATTGTGATTATAGCAAATAGGTTACTTTTGGTGTTTAACGCCACTTTCAGTAATATTTCAGCTATATCATAGCGACCAGTGTTAGTGTTGGAAGACGCCGGAGTACCCGGAGAGAACCACCGACCATGGACAAGCAACTGGTAAACTTGATCACTTGCGGCTGCGAGTCGAGTGTACACTTTTTGTGATTTCCAAACTGGGCGCGAATCCACGTCGTATTGGTGATAGTTGTTAGGCAATCCAACTATCTAACTCATTGAGCCACCCAGGCCCTTCTAACAGATAGAAGAAATACGTCATGGTGGAAATTAAACCTATGTTTGTTTGTTTTGCTTTGCTTCAATAATTACAAACGGAATGGAGAACCTTTTAGAACCCTTTACATTTTATTTTACTACTTATTACTCGTCGTGTTATCCATAGTCACAACCCAGTATGATGACAGATACTCTGAATCAATCAAGAACTTCGTGATGGCAACCATAAAATATTCAGACAGCAGTTATCAACCTCTCAATCAGAAAGCCCTGTTTGAGTAGCCTGTTGATCATTTTGATAATGAAGATATATGTAGGTATCACATCATCTTTCTATCAGCTGTGATACACATGATCCTTGCTAGGAGGTAAATACATACGAAAAGGGTATTAAACAATTGGGAAATTGAAATCATCTCGATAATATAATTTGGATCACAGTCGTACCTCGTTGTCGATTTTAAAATAAGATCAAGATATGAAACAGAATTCAGACTGCTTTTTATATACTTTTCTCGAAAACATTTGAAGATACCCAGCGGGTAATCAGAAACCAATAATCACAAGGCAGACAAATCAATGTTCAAAAGACAGACAAACCAATAATCACAAGACAGACAAACCAATAATCACAAGACAGACAAATCAATAATCACAAGACAGACAAACCAATAATCACAAGGCAGACAAACCAATAATCACAAGGCAGACAAACCAATAATCACAAGACAGACAAATCAATAATCACAAGACAGACAAACCAATAATCACAAGACAGACAAACCAATAATCACAAGGCAGACAAATCAATGTTCAAAAGACAGACAAACCAATAATCACAAGACAGACAAACCAATAATCACAAGACAGACAAATCAATAATCACAAGACAGACAAACCAATAATCACAAGACAGACAAACCAATAATCACAAGACAGACAAACCAATAATCACAAGGCAGACAAACCAATAATCACAAGACAGACAAATCAATAATCACAAGACAGACAAACCAATAATCACAAGACAGACAAACCAATAATCACAAGACAGACAAACCAATAATCACAAGACAGACAAACCAATAATCAAAAGACAGACAAATCAATGATCACAAGAAAGATAATACATGTACTACAAACAATGGTAAACAAAATAGTACAGACAATTATAAATTGAGCAACAGGAACCCCACTAAAACAGGGATTAACTCATGTGCTCCGGAAGGGAAAGTAATTCCTGCTTCACTCGTTGCATCTCTCATGTTAAGAGGTTGGTGATAAGTAGTGAGCGAGGAAAGCACGCATGCTGAATACGACCAACGAAGATTACTGTGAAACAGAAAATTCGCAACGGTTAACCATGTCATGATGACATCCGTAAAACTGACGAAATGATGACCAACTCTAGTTGTGACCAATAAACATAGCAATGTAGCCAACGTGTATTGTACAATGATAAAAGATCGTCTAATAAAAGGATATGGAAGTAATCATCCCATAAAGTGGTTGTTCTTTTCAAGTATGATATGTAAAATAAACCAGGTTCTAAATATTTGGAGAAATAATCGTAAAATTAAGGTTCATCCTAATTGGCCACAAACTAAAAGAAAAAAACATTTATTTCGAGAAAACGGAAATTCCTTATTTAACTGTGGACACTTTTACAACGGTATTGTTCCAAATAAGCAATTTCTTGGGAGATGAAAACTAAATAGTAGTCATGCAAAATAATAACACACTACTTTTACTGGTTCTTTATCAAACGGTCATCGTGAGCAGTTTTCCTCTTTCTGAATGCGGGGTCCGGTACGATAACAATCCCATTATTACATACTTATCTTATCAAAATGCGGGATCCGGTACGATAACAATCCCATTATTACATACTTATCTTATCAACATGCGGGATCCGGTTCGATAACAATCCCATTATTACATACTTATCGTATCAATATATTCAAGTTAAACAAAATAGCAGTTCCTTCCTCGATACAAAATTTGAAAAGGAAGTTTTTTTTTTAAATAACTTGATTAGACGAACAAACGAAACGAAATACGAACGAACGATACACGAAACGAACGCACGCTTCACCAGACCACGTGACCCTTATAAATAAACAATCTTACTATTACTAAATTTTTTTAATTAAAGTGTAAACAAAATTTTACATATACAAACATGTATTTCCTTTATTTACATGTACCAGTAATGTTGTACAATAAGGGAAAACATATTTAATAAATGCATTTTTTTCTATAATTTACTCTAGGACAAATAAACAAGAAATCATCTTCATGTATGTAAACAAACGCCTATGGCAGTTTCACCTGGGAAATACATGCACTGCAGGTGTGAAATGTCAACTCTTACATTTGTAATTTCATTCTAATTAACAATTATACAACCTTTTGAAGCAACACATCTCTCGGACAGCTTAACCGAGAAAATAACTGATACACCTATGTCTGGTTGGAATTGTCAATTCAGAATCCGAATAATTATAAATATAAATTCTGTATAATTATATAATTAAATAAATATAAATTCTGTATAATTATATAAATAGAAAGTCATATTTGGAAGTCTAATATATGAGATTTAAAATTTAAATCATAAATATAATTATTAAACACATTGGTAATATAAACTATTTACATGTAATATAAATTGTATTATCCTATTACTTTACCGACTAATTTATCATTTTTATATATTGAACTTGCTTATAAAATATAATATTACAGAAGTTAATCACATCAATTTGCACAAATGTCATTCAAATAAAAACACACACTATTCGTGTATCTTGCGTTCGTTTCGTGTATCGTTCGTTCGTTTCGTGTATCGTTCGTTCGTTTCGTGTTTATTATTTTCGTGCGTTCGTTTCGTGTATCGTACGTTCGTTTCGTATGTCGTGCGTTTTTCGTATCGTTCGTGTGAAGCGTGCGTTCGTTTTTCGTTCGCTTCGTTTGCGTTTTTCGTTCGTTTGCGTTTCGTGCGTATTGTAAACTTATACGATCCAGGGTCTGTAAATAAATAGAAATAGCATGGAGCGGGCATCATAACACGGTACTAAAAATGTGAAGACATGTTGACACAACAACAAGAACACCACTAAGACATTTTACTTTCTATTACCGGATTTTCAAGTTGCAGATGAACTATCCATTACTATGATTTTTTTCACCTTCAATTTTCATAGATTGAGGAAGTGTGTTTTATGTGTTATTGAAAATGCATTATAAATGTAAGAGATGTCCGACCAATCTACACTGATAATGTATATTGTGTATTCATCCGTTAGTTATGTACTTAAATTTTATTTACTTCGTAATGTTTTCTCTCCGCGATTGATAATACCTTCCTGTATAAATATGTCACTGATAAGGTACCATGCAGTCCTGTACAATTGCAATTAACAGTTGATCGATTCATTTATTACCAGAAAAGATCACAAATGCATTACATCTTAATATAATA
Source organism: Gigantidas platifrons (assembly GCA_002080005.1). Taxonomy (NCBI): domain Eukaryota; kingdom Metazoa; phylum Mollusca; class Bivalvia; order Mytilida; family Modiolidae; genus Gigantidas; species Gigantidas platifrons. The sequence goes on from MJUT01041576.1 coordinate 415,242, forward strand.
AAGGGGGAACTAGTGGCTGTTCTTCATCTGAAAGTCACTGTGGCACATTGATTTATCTATACATTAACAAATCAGTTCTCAATGATGTTTAACCAAATAGCAAGACATTACTTATAAGGTATCATCATTTTTGGCTAAAGCACAACGTCCTTTCCCTACGAACTGTTGCTCACTTGAAAGTTTCACCATATGAGTTTTAATAGCGAATCATTCTGCAGACACAATTAACTCATGTACGGCTCGCCTTATAGTGAGTTGATTATTTGATTCATATCATACAACCATGTAATTGATTTCTTGAAGGATTAGCTCCATGACTAGTGAATAAAGATATTAGAATAGTATCCGGAGATCTTTGTTTTTTTACTATATAAATTCATATACTTTGAATTGATGACGACATCTGATGGCGATCGTGTTTTATTCATTTTTTTTAAATTTTAGGTCAAAGCTATGAAGATTTGTGTGTAATGTGTGACAAGGTCCACAAAGTGATTATTGAATTACTTAATAAAATATGTTTACATTAAGTGATTATTTTCCGCTTACTCGGGAAGTGACAGTGCGAAATACATCTTAAGCGTTCTCCTACAAAATGTAATTGACAATTTTGTTGATCCCAATCGAATTGCGTACTAATTTGGAATACATGTTACATATGTTTCATACTTTTCTTGGTATGTACACTACGATAAGACAAATATAATAAAAGTATCTAAACCTGTTGTGGGTTTTCGTATTTATGTTATCTTTCAACTTTGTTTGCTCAGGTCATTTTCCTTCCTTTACAAGGAAATATATATCCACAATTAGATATTAAATTACCACGGCAGTGACATGGCCCGGGATGCTACACAATTAATGCCGGGGATATATATATGTGCGTTAATCTTATATTTGCAGTGTATGTCATTAGAAGGAAATCGTAAGTTTCTCACATTTTTCACATATTTCTTAATTTTATAATTATAGTTAAAGTTTTTCGTATTCACTGAACAACATCTTAACTTAGACCTTTTTTTCCCAGGTAAATACTTACATTTGTGGTATTCGACGCGTGATTTATCATGTTCAAACACAAGATTAGTTTGTTATATAAAGAAAAAACATAAAAAAATGCATGTTACAAATTTAAGGGTTTTTTTTAGTTTAAACATATTTTATTTGCCAATTAAACAGACAAAATGGATTAGACACAAGTTAAGCAAACCTATGAAGTCTTCTCCAAATTACAATTTGTTACAATAAAGAAGTACATAAAAGGCATGCATTACTATATGTAACACTAATAACGAATCGATGATGAATATTCAGAAACAGAAAGAAAAATAAAATTAAGATGGATTCATATGATGTGCTTGTTCACCCAATTCAATTCCAGTTATACAATAAGGAATCTTTTTGAACATTTAATATAATCAAAAACATATTTAAATATAACACAATTTTGTTCATAAGTTAAATTATCATTGCCACACGTCAGAAATTCAATATCTAGAGTGTAATTTTAGGTATTCGATCAAACTAAAACAAAGTTTGTGATAATTACTTGATGTTTATATCAAAACTTAATTCTTTTATAGAAGAAATAAAATAACTCATCATTTTGCAATTCACAATCATTTTTAAACCTAAAATATGAATTACAATTATTCTTGTTTTGTCCTTTAAATATTTCGTAGGAAAACAGAAAATCCCATTTGTTGCAACTATGCTTAAAATGGATTTAAAAAATCAAATAATTATAGACAAACGCGCGCTATTCTTAGTATTGAAGACACAACTGTGACTGTGAAATGTAGAACAGCAATGCCAGCTCTGTTCCTTTACTTCAATGTTGTCTAAGTGTTAAGTTAGATAATCTCTAAAGTTCATTTACATCCATAGCTCTGTTCCTTTAAGTAGTGAGGGAATGACGATACCAAAACAGCTGGTGAAGCTGGTGAACTGGTTAATTGGTTGTATGGTTGTATTAGATGTAATGATGATACCAAAACAGCTGGTGAACTGTTTGTATTAGATTAAGTTGGTGAACTGGTTTGATAGGTATACAAGGTTTTTATATAGGTATACAAGTTAACTGGTTTGACGCACACCCCTTCCCAAAATCTAGAGTTCAGCTCAAGGTATTGACTTGTGAGGATCTCTAGATTTCTACATACGAGGTGTTGTTGACGAAGCCAGGTTTTACACCCCCCTTCCCAAAATATAGAGTTCAGCTCAAGGTATTGACTTGTGAGGATCTCTAGATTTTAAATTAGTAAATTGTTTTGTATAGGAGTGTTGTATTCTTAACACTGTATCAGGATTACTATATGTCAGAAATAAATAAATACAAGATAAAAATAACAAATGTTATTTATTGCATCATTTTCAACACCCGTATGTTAAAAAAACTATTATCACAATCACACTAATAGCATATATATATATATATGTAAAACAGCACTGGTATGTTAAAAGAAAAAAACTATCTCCCTGAGTATGTTTCATTTGTGAATAAATTTAAAAACAATAATTGAATGTGAAAAAAAAAATATTCCCGAGTATTACAATCATGTTAAATATTAAAATTGTGTATCAATACTAACTGAATAAGACAAACATATGATCAGTGATTTTAATTGAAAGAACTAGTCAATAAATATTGTAAGTTTTCCACATAAAGAAATGATAGACATTTAAAAACTTTTTATAGTAAACTTGATCAGATGAGGAGATAACTGTATACATGTACATAACAAACTCATGTGGATTTCCTCATAACAAACTATCACAATGCTAATAAATATGGAATGTATTGCTAATAATACAACATTAAAGAGATTAATATGAACACTATATACACAAGTTGCTAAGATAATTCAAAATTTAATTTCCCATTAGCCACTATAACATCCTAGATATTCATTACATTACTAATAGGATTAATTTTATATCGTCTTTTATGAAATTTGAAATAGTTAGATTACAATCCAACCATCAGACAGACTAATTATAAGGCTTGTCTTAATTGAAATTATGTTTTTCATATCACTAAGAGCTAGAGGTATTTCCCTAGTATCACAACCAAAGCATGATCAATGTAAAGACTAAGATATATCAAATATTGACTCTACATGTAAAACAGCACCAGTATGTTAAAAAAAACTATTCATAAGTATCACAATCACACTAATAGCATATATATTTATATATGTAAAACAGCACCAGTATGTTAAAAGAAAAAAATATCTCCCTGAGTATGTTTCATTTGCAAATAAATTTAAAAACAATAATGGAGAAAATATCAAAATTTGTTATCAATACTAACTGAATAAGACAATCATATAATCAGTGATTGAATCTAAAGAACTAGCCAATAAATATTATAAGTTTCATATATAAAAAAAAATGATGATCAGTGATTTAATCTAAAGAACTAGCCAATAAATATTATAAGTTTCAAGTATAAAGAAATGATGATCAGTGATTTAAGTTAAAGAACTAGTCAATAAATATATAAGTTTCATATATATAAAAAAAATGATGAACATTTAAAAACTTTTATAGTAAACTTGGTTAGATGGGAAACAATGTTAATAAATGTGGAATGTATTGATAATAATACTAACATTAAAGAGATCAAGGGGAAAACTATATACACAAGTTGCTAAGATAATTCAAAATTTAATTTCTCATTAGCCTCTAGGATTGCAATCCATCCATCAGACAGGATAATTATAAGGACGGCCTTAATTAATGATAACTCTAAACATATAATATACAGTTACTAACATTAAAATAAATTTAAAAAAAAGTGTTGCTCCCAATCAAATGCTCATTAGGCATTCTTAAACAACTCTATCAATAAAATAACTCAACAACTAATCTAGACATGTAAAAACACTTACACATAAAAGTAAGCTTTTCAAGCAATGAAAATATTTAACTTTTAAAAAAAATGTAATACTGTATGTTTTTAAAAAGAAATTCAATGTCAAATTGTTAATAAGAAGTTTTTCACACCAAATGAACAACTTATCAAAGTTTGTAGAAATAGACATTTGTTTAATAATTCAAAATATTGAAATAGTCTTTACTTTGAACATTAGAATAAAAAAAAATCATAACTTGTCATAGATAACAATGTTCATGGGCTTTACTATAACATCTACAAAGTGATAAAAACACAATACAAGTATTAAGTACAAGATAATATATCTCATATTTCTATACAAATGGAGACTAACTTTAGAGACAGCTCATTTGAATTAAACTTTATCATAAAATCCTACCCCCCCCCTGTTTATATATTTCACTTGTTCTCTTACATTCAAAGCAAACAGAATATATATTTTATCATAATGGAAAACGATTCAGCATCAGTGTGTGAAAGAATTGAAGAATTGTGTACTTTTTTAGATATATAACATCAACTGATAAACTATAACAAAAATTATACTATCTTATTTCAAATGTCAGATTATAGGAATGTTAATATTAATAATATAAAAGGTAAAAGACGTGCAACAAAAACCAATTTTTATTATAATTACAAAAATGTGTATAAAAAGTAGAGATTTTTATATGAAGAGACTGCAGAATTTTAATTTGAGAAAAGTTTTTAAAGACCATTCTGTAAATTTATAAAACAAAACTAATGTGTAAAAACTAACTACAAATAAAAATGTATGCAACATTCTAAAAAACTTTCCTCCTAAATGAAAAAAAAAATTCTACTATTAACAATAAACTACTTATAAAGGGACTATCATCATAAAATTATAAAATCAACTGGTAAACAGATACAAATATGGAAACATCAAAGACCTTTGTGTAAATTTATAAACAAAACTAATGTGTAAAAAACTAACTACAAAGAAAAATGTATGCAACATTCTAAAACACTTTCCCACTAAATGAACAAAAAAAAATCTACTAAAAACTTTTTATACAGGGACTAGTATCATACATTTATAATATCAACAGGTATGGCAACAATCATAACAAAATGTATGGTCAATTATAAATATTAAACTATTATTTTTCAAATGTCAGA
>MJUT01041576.1:433659-458608 GCA_002080005.1 Gigantidas platifrons
CTTAGCTCTGTTCCTTTACTTCAATGTTGTCTCAGTGTTAAGTTAGATCATCTCTAACGTTCATTTACATCCATAGCTCTGTTCCTTTACTTCAATGTTGTCTCAGTGTTAAGTTAGATAATCTCTAACGGTCATTTACATCCATAGCTCTGTTCCTTTACTTCAATGTTGTCTCAGTGTTAAGTTAGATAATCTCTAACGGTCATTTACATCCATAGCTCTGTTCCTTTACTTCAATGTTGTCTCAGTGTTAAGTTAGATAATCTCTAACGGTCATTTACATCCATAGCTCTGTTCCTTTACTTCAATGTTGTCTCATCCATTCCCATCTTATTTCTGTGTTAGTGGTATCAACTTTGCCTCTTTCTACCATTTTTTCCAATATATTTTGGAACTGTTCCGACAGTGTGTTATTATTATTTGATTTTAATTCTATTCTTAGTAGACTAAAACATATAGGGTAATTCAATTTGTATCTGGGAAACCAAATATTTACTTTGAATTTAGTAATCAAACATTCACACAATTGTAAATCAAAACAAATATGTTTAAACATCATGACAAACAAATACTTTAAAGCAGGAAGTACAAACCTGTAATAGACAACACTTATTATCTTCCCGCGATAGCGGTGAGGGGATATAGTAATAGCGACCGTCTGTCCGTCCGTCCGTCTGTCTGTCCGTCCGTCATACTTTCTTATTCACGCGATAACTTGAGTAAACATTGATAGATTTGAATACTTGTTTGCATGTGGCTTGTAATTATCATTATCTTGGATGGGTTCTACCATGGAAATATTTGAAGCAAGGGTTTTGGGGGAAAATCTTAGTTTTTGGTTGAAAAATCACCAATTTTGAGAATTGTGTCTTGTTTACGCGATAACTTTAGTAAACATGGATAGATTTGAAAAATATTTTGCAAGTGGCTTGTAATTATCATTATCTTTGATGGGTTCTTACATGGAAATATTTGAAGTAAGGGCTTTGGGGGGAAATCTTAGTTTTTGCTAAAATAAATATTTCGTACTTTTATTAAAAAAAAGTTTGAAAACACCAACGGGGCAATCGGAAGTCGCAAATCGAAGGACAGACAATACAATGGCCAAAATAAAAGAGACACAATTCTGGTGTTGTGCATGATGCATGAAGTCCGGAACCTCTCGATGCACCTTGTTTCACAATCGGTTTCTTTTTCTTTGACGTCCATATTGACAGATCTTGTGTTATTCATGTTTATTCTTAAAGTTGTAATGTGTTGATTTGTCACTATGGATTGTGATTGTTTGTAATGTTTTAGATGTGTTATAGTGTTGATTTGTCACTATGGATTGTGATTGTTTGTAATGTTTTAGATGAGTTATAGTGTTGATTTGTCACTATGGATTGTGATTGTTTGTATTGTTTTAGATGAGTTATAGTGTTGATTTGTCACTATGGATTGTGATTGTTTGTAATGTTTTGGGTGTGTTATAGTGTTGATTTGTCACTATGGATTGTGATTGTTTGTAATGTTTTAGATGTGTTATAGTGTTGATTTGTCACTATGGATTGTGATTGTTTGTAATGTTTTAGACGTGTTATAGTGTTGATTTGTCTCTCTGGATTGTGATTGTTTGTAATGATTTTGATGAGTTATAGTGTTGATTTGTCACTATGGATTGTGATTGTTTGTAATGTTTTAGATGAGTTATAGTGTTGATTTGTCACTATGGATTGTGATTGTTTGTAATGTTTTAGATGAGTTATAGTGTTGAATTGTTACTATGGATTGTGATTGTTTGTAATGTTTTAGATGTGTTATAGTGTTGATTTGTCTCTCTGGATTGTGATTGTTTGTAATGATTTAGATGAGTTATAGTGTTGATTTGTCACTATGGATTGTGATTGGTTGTAATGTCTTAGATGTGTTATAGTGTTGATTTGTCTCTCTGGATTGTGATTGTTTGTAATGATTTAGATGAGTTATAGTGTTGATTTTTCACTATGGATTGTGATTGTTTGTAATGATTTAAATGAGTTATAGTGTTGATTTGTCACTATGGATTGTGATTGTTTGTAATGTTTTAGATGCGTTTTTGATTTGTGTAATTAGTGTCCATCGTGAATATCATCAATTTTCACAGCTATATCATGAAAACTAGGTTTAACGATGGTAGATGGCAAGATAGTCATTACGTACTTACCGCGGGTGAAACCACCGACCATGATACCTCAATACTTGAGATATATATCGGAGCGTGAGCTTGTCAGTAAAACTCAACGACATTAACCACACGACTAATGAGACAAAGCATGCTTAACATTTATTCCTTCGTATTTTCGAAAAGTATTTTATCATGTTTTTTGTTTTTTATTTTTAACAATAGGCGCAATCCATCTGTGTGAACAAGATTCAAAAAATATATCTTGTGATAACAACTCAGTTGTTTTTATCGAAGATGTAAAAGTTAGACCACTGCCGTACAACACCGTTATGATGAAGGATAATAATTCACTTGAAGAGGAAATGAAGTTAACCATACAAGGCATATGTAATGATGCATACCACTGTTATTTAAATGACAGTTTTGGCGACTTAACATATTCTATTCCTCAGTTGCCAAGACTCTTCAATGTTACGTACAGATGTGGTAAGTATTAAATAGACATAAGAATGTAGTAAAAATTATATTAGGAAACAAATAAATATATTCATATTCCCGACACGTGATTTCATGGATTGGTCTAACTTTTACTTGATTGGGCTAATCTAATTCAAATTTTACATTAATATTTGTAATAAGATAGATGCCCTCATGGCCACGATTGTATGAAAACTGGATTTTTATCTGCTTAATAAATCACTGTTTATAACCACTATAACTGCATTTTCGGTGTTTTTTCTTCTAATTATAAACGCGCAGTGAGTTCGAATCCCACTCAGGTGAAGTGTACTCCGTACAACATTATGTTATAAAGTTTGTCAGTGACTTGCAGCAGGTGTGTGGTTTTCCCCAGGTACTCCGGATTTCTCCACCAATAAAACTGACCGCCATAATATAACTGGAATATTGTTGAAAGGTTACACAGGTAGTTGTTCATCCAACTACCATACGACCACGACCACGACGGCCCAAGGTTTGATATAAACTTTCTTCCAAAACGTAATAATTAAATTCAAAATGTCTTACATAAATTGAAGATTTATTATATATAAACTCTTTCTCGTTGTGACACCACTCATGTGATTTTAAGCACCAACCGAACAAATGTTTTATAAAAGCAATGTACAATTGGTGCACTAAATATTTAAACATTTGTGTATGTTTATTATATATATTTAAGTCATGACATAACCAAAGGTACTAACCGCAGTTTATATATACACTCCGACCAAAGTTAAGCACCACACCAGGTGTTTGTTTCATCAGGTATGTTTAGTCAAAAGGTAGGAAAACCAAATAATATAACAATCGTTGGGACTACGAACGCAAAAGGGACTAAACATGATAGCCACAATCACCAATGTCTGAGGGAGTTGAGCCTAATAATAATTATATTAATTGGGAAGTGTAAATTACAATAATACATGTTTGTACATATATATACACTCCGACAAAAGTTAAGTACCACTCTATATTTTTATCGATATATTTTTTTACATCAATACTGTTAAAACAATAAAATAGTTATCACAATTTTTCTTACACTTCTTAAAAGACTACGCCAAGGGTTCTAAAATTACCAATCTACGAAGTATTTATCATCCTGAAAGACGTGACTATGACGTGGTAAAAATGGGGTTCAAAACAGGCGCTGGAAAAACCAGTTTGTCTTTGATGGAAGTTTTTAACATTGCATTAAAATCCAGAGTCTTCAGATTTTAAGAATTTTTAAATGCATCTATTGTGCGTATGTGTAAGGCATAAAAATCAATAACGAGTATATCCACCGCGTTTATTGTGAAGTTCTGTGACACGCCTCGTCATGCTTCGCACAAGACGCCTAAGCCGTTCTTGGGGGAACTGTTGCCACTCCTGTAAGATAGCAGTGCTTAATTCGTCAATATTTTGACATTTTGGATTGCGTTGGTTAATTTTTCGGTCAATAAAGTCCCATGCATGCTCTATAGGGTTCATGTCTGGCGACACCGCAGGCCATGGAATTGTCTGAACAGCCTCTTGCTGTAAAAAATGTTGTACAATTCGGGCTCTATGTGGCCTAGCGTTGTCGTCCATGAACATTGGTTTGTCAGCCAACGCATGATTGTCGAAATGGGGGACTACGCGTGGAGCGAGCACATTGTCACGTTATTTTTGGCCTGTCAGATTACTATCAAGAACGTACAAGTCCAACTTACAGTCAAAGGAAAAACAACCCCAGACATTTACACCCCCACCCCCAAAAGCAGTTGTGCCCAAAATGTGGTTTTCCTGAAATGAAGTGTTTCGTTGGCGCCAAACCCTTGCACGGCCGTCGGTAGGGCGTAACAAAAAACGACTTTCATCAGACCAGTGGACCCGTCTCCATGTGCGAATAGTCCACCCCAAATGATCATGTGACGACTCAAATCGAGCATGGCGATGACGTAATGTCAACTGTGGACGTTTTATGGGTCGTCGCGCTCGCATTCCCTGATGGTGAAGGCGTTAGATTACAGTGCGTGTGTTAATGTGGCCTCCAAATGCTAAATTACCACGAAATGCACCAGCTGTACTGAACGGCCGTTGCCGCGCCCGTCTGGATATGAGCCGGTCCTCTCTCGGCGTCGTTTTGCGAGGTCTACCTGCACGTGGACGGTCAGTAACATTCCCCGTTTGACGAAAACGCTGCATCAGTCGTAAAATGATGGAATGGTTAACCCTGAAGTGGTCTGCCACCCTTCTATGGCTAAAACCACCGTTATGCCAACAGCTTGCCACCTTTCTGGTATGGTTAATTTTCGCCGCACCATACCAAACCAATAGAAAATGAAACTTAAAACTCTACACACAAAAAATCAGCGTTCGCTCGCAAACACAAATGTTGAAAAATACACGTGGCACTTTACACACCCTGTCATATACACATCAATAAAAATCGACCAATAACCTGTTTCATAGGTAAGTATGTGTGTACAAGTACCGGAAACAGCAAACCGATTTGAAATAAGTTCATTATTAGAAAAGATATTATTGAAACAAGTCAGGTGGTGCTTAACTTTTGTCGGACTGTATATATACTTATAGTTAATAGATATAAAAACATAATTCTTGTAACTGTAGTTTTACCTTTATTTGAAAAGACGAAATACACATAGGTAAAAATATTCCAAAATATGTTCATTTGATCAGTTCATACAATACCTGTTCTCATAGAGATATGGTTAAGCATTGTATCAAGATGTATTCATTTGTCTATGCAATAAACATTATTTGTTTAATTAAAGTCGCATGATAGAATATGCAGATTTAGTTATAGACATCAACCCAAAGACAACCCTCTCCCCAATAAAATTAACCAGATAGGTAAATGCCTCAACAATAGAAGGAGTCTATAATCTACAGGCATTGGCAATCAAACACTTGTGTGTTAGGGATATCGATTTGCCATCTATACAGGGGCGGATCCAAGATTTCAAGTTAGGGAGGGGGTGCGCACTTAAAAAAATCGCGCCGAGCGGAGGGAGGCGCGAAAATGTTTGGGGTATTTCGTGTGAAAAATCAAGTTTTACGCAAAAAAAATCACATTTGTTCCAATTTTAGGTGGGGGGGGGGGCGCACCTTGGATCCGCCCATGCATTGGCAATCAAACAATTGTGTATTAGGAATATCGATTTGCCATCTATATACATTGGCAATCAAACAATTGTGTGTTAGCAAGGGATATCAATTTGCCATCTATATACATTGGCAATCAAACAATTGTGTGTTAGGGATATCGATTTGCCATCTATATACATTGGCAATCAAACAATTGTGTGTTAGGGATATCAATTTGCCATCTATATACATTGGTAATCAAACAATTGTGTGTTAGGGATATCAATTTGCCATCTATATACATTGGCAATCAAACAATTGTGTGTTAGCAGGCGATATTGATTTGCCATCTATATACATTGGCAATCAAACACTTGTGTGTTAGGGATATCGAGTTTGCCTCTTTCTACAAGTTTGCTATGACATGTTAGAACCGTTTTCTTTTTGTTTTGTTTTTCATGTTATTTTAGGTTTATATATATAAACCTATCCCACAGTAATATACATACATATATTATAATTTAAATATTGTAGATTGTCTCGCAATATTCAAGTCTTCAATTGATTTTATATTTATTATTCATTAACGGAGGAGTGACTTCAGTACTTCACTAGATATTTTCTAGCTATGTAATACTATGTAACTACATCTAGATGATCGGTGATTGTAATATTTATTTATAGGATGTACATAAACGTTAGAGAAAACCGAAGAGACAATCCAGAGACACTGACAACAGTGGGTACCGGTCCACAAGACACAGAAAGAATACAAACAAAACACTAAACACAACAGAACACAGGAAACTAACACAATGAGCAACACGGACCCCTCCCCCCCCGCCCTTCCCCCCTGGTGAACGCAGTGCTACCATGTGACTAATATTTAGTCTGAATTACATTTATATATTCACTTACAATATGAAATTAGTATACAAAATTTATCTGAAAACATTGTTTATACAAATGAGTACCAGTTGTCCGCGTATCAACAAACGGGAGAATAGACTGTCCATGTTGTTGAACATGTTTCTTATCCTATGACTTTTTTGAGCGATTAAAAAATGTTTAAAGTCATGAAACGTTGGTTCTTCCATACGGCGAGACTACGAATACGCAGACCGCGGAAAAATTTGGCGCATGCTCCACTATGCAATAAGTTTTTGTAGTTATGTTTTCAGTAGTAATAGGGGTCCTCACTCTCAATCAATCAAAAGTCATCCTGTCTTCTGATTGGTCACTATCAAACAAAGACCACGCCCCCAACCACGTGCACACAATGGAATCACTCAACCATTATGAATAAAATACCCCTTTGACAAATCCATCCTGTCTTCTGATTGATCACTTTCAAACAAAGACCACGCCCCCAACCACGTGCACACAATGGAATAAATCAACCGTTATGAATAAAATATTATGACTCAGCAGATATAATCAGTTTGGGGTTGTTTAACCCCCAAGTCATATAACGACTGGATGACTCAGCAGATGGTTGTAATCAGTTTGGGGTTGTCTAACCCCCAAGTTATATATCGCCAGGATGACTCAGCAGAGAGTTAGGAATAAATGAAGTATGACTTCATCACACCTTTTAAGAGAGACCAATGTGTTTTGAAAACCATTTACTTCAAACCCATATACGGATCAAAATAACTGGACGTTTTAAAACAATTTGTTGGAGCATGTACAACAATAAGGTAAGATCGTTTAAAAATCTGTACAAAACCCACACACATGTAACAAGTTTTGATTAAGCATATTTAGTAATTATCATGTATATAAATATGGATTACATTTAATACAAGCTTACTCATCCATAAAGTATACGATTCTATAACATTCGCGTTTAAAATAATTTCGTAAATAAATATTATTACATACTGATCTTAACATGTAATGTTTCCCTTTGACAATTAACCATAATGGAGTTCAAGCCGTTAATTTGATTTTAAAAAAACTCGGAAGACCTGGTTTTTGAACTCATAATATATCCAACAATTTGTTTATTTCAGCACAGATCTCCGAAATTCTTGTTGAATGTGAAAATTCAGTCCGTTTTCTTTGACCGAAAATGAACTTGTCCAATAAAAGTTTCATCGATAACAAATATTTTTGATCATGTAAATTATCTGTATTTTGAAAAATACTTCATAGGTAAGTCACCCCTTTATTTATTAATAACACACGAAACTATTATCGAACGGTTTTGTGAACTTGTAATATCCAACTTCATAACAGGACAATTTGTTTATTTTAGCACTGATCTCCGAAATTCTTGTCGAATGTGAAAAATCAATCCCTTCTCTTTGTTTTATACCAAACTCGTCCCATATCAAAATATCAAATTAAAAAGTTTTCTCGATTAGGAAATACCACTCCATTTATGTTTACGCTTCGAAAATCACACACCATAAAATATTACACCTGTATGACGTTCATTTTGGCGGTTATTTCAAACTGAAAACAAACTTCCGGTATGAGTAGTATTTAGCGGGAATATTTAAATGTAAATAATGTGTCGGAATATTCAAATGTAAGACTCGCACAATATTAAATCAAATCAAAATTTCTTTTACAGATATGGACGCCTTCATGAAAGATATCGTTGATTCGTATACTAATTCTAAAGAGCTGGAAAATTTTGTCTGTTTAGTGGGTATAGAAAACGATTCGTATGTTAAAAACAGGATATTCACACTAATGTGTCAAGAGCTATTTGAGATGATAGACCAGGACGTTCAAATATCAACAACGGAACCGATAGAAGCAGAAGATCTTTTCCCGTGGATCGACTGGTCACAGGCGACACCCCTCATACATCAGGAACATCCTATCGTTGAAGTATCAACATCAACCACACCAACTAAACTTTCCGAAAACACCATTCAAAACTCTACACAGAATACTTTGATGCACTCGACAGTAAGAAACGACAATAAAGATCAACAATCCATAACTATACCCGAGTCACAGCCTGGACCGTCCAATCCCACATCTTTTCGACCCTGGCTTGATCAAGAAGGTAGAGGAGTTCAATCACCATCAAACAACAATACAACAGCAGCAACAACTCAAGTAGACACATCTACCGTCCGCCACAACGAAGCTGATCCACAACCCGGGCCGTCTAATCCCAAATATTTCAGACCGTGGCTCAGTGACAGTCAAGTAGGAAGTGGAATGCTTACAGATACGTCGCCTCCGAACAAAACCGAACCTTACACGTTCCGAATGAAGGCAGAAAGGGTATTCGCCAAAAACAAAGCTACGGAACAGACGTATCAAGTGAAATTTAAAGACCAGTGGAAGGGAGACAAATTGCAAAACATTCACAACGATCTCCACAAGATGCTCAAAGACGTCTTGGACAAGGTTAGAGGGGAAGCAAACGATTTGGGAAGAATCGTGATCCATCACGGTGGGTTAGAAAATCCTATCGTGGTTCCTCTGCAGCCATGGGAAAATCTCGATTCCGACGTCGTCATGGAAAGCATTTCCAAGGTATTAAACAGTAACGAAGAATTGGTGGTCGACGACAGTCTCGAAGTCAACGTCGGGTCGATATCGTTACCCAGTGGATCTGGAGGAAACAATTTACCGATCACGTCACTGTTCGGACCCGGAAGCTCTCTAGAGAGAAAGAAATCCATCTTCGAAATAGAAAGTGGAGACGACCATCTCTGCCTTCCAAAGGCCATCGGTGTCTGCTTTTTGAAGACGTGTAAGAAAGTCAATGCGACCGAATGGAAGGAACTGACCCATAATGACACCAAAACGACGATGGAAATGGCCGTCAGATACAAGACGTGCCCCAAGCACTACTACAACAATATTTTAGATCAGTCACGCAGAAAGAAAATGCAGACGGACATGGCACTCACCTTGTGTAAGATGGCCAACGTACCTACAGATAGATCTTTGGGTCTCAACGAAATTGCACCGTTCGAGCGGCTTCTCGATGTCAACGTTCTGGTCGTTTCTTCGAAATTGGGAAACAACTTCATTCGTGTGGTCGACAATCCGGACGTACACAACCTTTTCATATATTTGGTGGAATTTAACGACGATAAACACTTTCACGGAATTTCTAGCATTGATGGATTCTTCGGAGGGAACTACTTTTGCGAATCGTGTCTCAAACCTTACAAAAATAAAGAGTCACATTCGTGCGAATCCACTTGCGACGTGTGTACGAGCCAAGACTGCACGACCAAAGACCCTATGTGCTGTAAGTCTTGTCATCGGGAATGTCGATCTAAGGAATGCTTTATCCGTCACAGAGCGTCAAAGGTCGCGAAAAAGAAAGTCATACCTTCTCAGTGTCAAACATGGTACCAATGTAGCACGTGCAAAAAACTCATGAAATACGATGAAAGGAACCCCGACGACCATCGATGTGCCGAATGGAAATGTCGGACGTGCGACACCTTTCAAATAGGAGACCATTTTTGTTATCATCGAGCTATAGACAATACATCGGTAGTGAATAACAAAAAGTTCATCTTCTACGATTTCGAAACTCGCCAAGACGAAAGGATGGAATGCGACCAAGGGTACTCTCCCAGCGATCGGCGGTGCGAGAAATGTTCAAAGGAAGATCAGACCTGTCAGAAATGTAAGACGTGTACGAACTGTGGCCAGTATAACTGTGGACTATACAAACATTTGGTCAATTTCGCAGTCTTACAGTCGGCATGTCAGAAATGCAGGAAAGAAGATTTAACGCCACAGTCAAGATGCGACGTCTGCGGTAGGCGATGTCCCACTTGTTGGAAGACAGGCAAGAACAACAGATTTAAGGCACCCCCTTGTACCGACACGTGCGGATTTAGAGAGAGCGTCTTCTGTGGGGACGAGGCGGCTCAGCTCTTCTGCGAATACATCTTACAGCCCCAATGCAAAGACTCGATACTGATTGCCCACAATGCAAAGAGTTTCGATCTGTATCCCATTTTGGAAGTGTTGATAGACAGACATGCCTTGCGAACCAATAAGATCATCTACAACGGATCCAAAAACATGTACATGCACTTAGCAAAGAAAATGAATCTCGCCTTTATAGATTCTTTGAATTTCTTACCAATGAAACTATCCAAGATTCCGGAGACGTTTGGACTGAAAGAACTCGAAAAGGGACATTTTTCACACCTATTCAACAGAAAAGAACATCAGTCCTATGTGGGACCCTATCCGTCTCCCGAATTCTACGGTCACGACTACATGTCCAGCAAAGAACGCACCAAATTTTTGGAATGGCACGAGCAAACGAGACGAAACCTTCGATTTTCGCAAAGAGATACTAGCTTACTGTCGCTCGGACGTCGACATCTTGAGAAGAGGATGCATATGTTTTCGAGACGTCATGTTGGAAGCCACTTCGAAAAACGGAGGACTCGGCATAGATCCGTTCGATTACGTCACGATTGCGGGAGCGTGCATGGACATATACAAATCTATATTTCTCGAAGAAGAGTACGAAACGGACGTGACGGACCTGGTTGGGACCACGACACGGCATCCAACGAAATACGTGAAGGCCGAGAAATGCATTATAATGTCCGGAAGTGACGATTGGGTACCCATATCTAAATTAGAGAAGAGACTTACGGTAGGAAGAACTCGGTTTAGGAAGAGCAAGATCGGCATGGTACCGAGTGAAGGTTACGTCAAACGTGATAATTACAGCAAGACGTCCATACAGTGGCTGGATTGGTTAATGGAGAAGAGTAGGAGGAAGGGTCAACTCGTACACATACGTCACGCTGTCAATGGAGGAGAATACCGCATTGCCGGCACCAATTACAGAGCCGACGGATATGACGTAAAAACTAAGACCGTCTACGAGTTCCTCGGGTGCGTGTTTCACGGTTGTAAGACGTGTTATCAACACGACAGAAGCACGACCATGCATCCCACGACCGATCAGTCCCTAGAAGAGCTGTACGTCGTCACGAAAAAGAGAGAGGAGGAAATCAAGCGACTCGGGTACAAGTACAAGTGCATCTGGGAACATCAGTTCCACCAAAACATGAAAAAGAGCAAAGAGATGAACTATTTCGTGTCCCAGCTAGACGTTCAGGATCGCTTGAATCCCAGGGACAGTTTCTTCGGTGGGAGAACNTAATCCTATTCAGAATAAATGGTTTAACAACCTCAGTTATTTATCTAAGCAAATTTATGTTGGAGTAATATGGAATAATGACGTGAACATGCCCTTTGTGGTCATTTCGACCAACCGAAAAGCTGTTTTCGAGGATTTTAACAGGTCTCAAAATTTGAAATGTTGTCTTATTTCAAAACGTCCTGTAGTTTGTCTTGTATATATATGTTTGTTCTCCCAGAAAACAGAAGATTATGCAACAAAAGAATACAATCATTGATATATTAACCATTGAAAAGTGTTGAAAAGGGTGTTTTCCCTGGGGGCCATCTTGGAATAAAAAAGGGGGGAAGTCTGGAATTTGAAACAGCCATAACATTGCAACTACTGGTCAGATTTTTACAAATGAGGGCTTAAAATTTCTGTCTTTGTGAGCTCTAATTGATCAACAAGAAATGGATAACTATGAATATTAATTGAAATTGTCCTGGCATCTCTACCATAGTGATTCCCCTGCAGCCATGGGAAAATATTGATTCCGACGTCGTCATTGAAAGCATCTCCAAGGTATTAAGCAACAACGAAGAAGTGGTGGTCGACGACAGTCTCGAAGTCAACGTCGGATCGATATCGGTACCCAGTGGATCTGGAGGAAACAATTTACCGATCACGTCACTGTTCGGACCCCGAAACTGGTTAGACAAGAAAAAATCCATCTTCGAAATAGAAAGTAGAGACGACCATCTCTGCCTACCGAAGGCCATCGGTGTCTGCTTTTTGAAGACGTGTAAGAAAGTCAATGCGGCTGAATGGAAGGAACTGACCCATAACGACGATGGAACTGTCCGTCAGATACAAGACGTGCCCCAAGCATTATTACGCCCACATTTTAGATAAGTCACGCAGAAAGAAAATGCAGACGACATGGCACTCACCTTGTGTAAGATGGCCAACGTACCTACAGATAGATCTCTGGGTCTCAACGACATTGCACCGTTCGAGCGGCTTCTCGATGTCAACGTTCTGGTAGGTTCTTCGAAATTAGGAAACAACTTCATTCGTGTGGTCGACAATCCGGACGTACACAACCTTTTCATATATTTGGTGGAATTTGACGACGTGAAACACTTTCACGGAATTTCTAGCATTGCTGGATTCTTTGGAGGGAACTATTTTTGCGAATCGTGTCCCAAACCTTATTACCACAAAGAGTCATATTCGTGCGAATCCACGTGCGACGTGTGCACGAGCCAAGACTGCACGACCAAAGACCCAATGTGCTGTAAGTCTTGTCATCGTGAATGTCGATCTGAGGAATGCTTTACCCGTCACAGAGCGTCAAAGGTAGCGAAAAAGAAAGTCGTACATTCCCAGTGTCAAACATGGTACCAATGTCGCACGTGCAAGAAACTCATGAAATACGAAGAAAGGAATCCGGACGAACATCGATGTGGCGAATGGAAATGTCGGACGTGCGACACCTTTCAAATAGGAGACCATTTCTGTTATCATCGAGCTATAGACAATACATCAGTAGTGAATAACAAGTTCATCTTCTACGATTTCGAAACTCGCCAAGACGAAAGGATGGAATGCGACCAAGGGTACTTTCCCAGTGATCGGCGGTGCGAGAAATGTTCCAAGAAAGATCAGACAGNACAGAGAGAAAGAAGGCATAGATTTGGATTACGACAAGATCGAAAAGAACCCGGGATTGAGATTTCTGGCCAAACTGTGTCTCAACAGCTTTTGGGGAAAGTTCGGCCAGAGGC
Organism: Gigantidas platifrons; assembly: GCA_002080005.1. Lineage (NCBI taxonomy): Eukaryota > Metazoa > Mollusca > Bivalvia > Mytilida > Modiolidae > Gigantidas > Gigantidas platifrons. The sequence goes on from MJUT01041576.1 coordinate 447,257, forward strand.
TGGGGTTGAAACAGTTCCAGTTCATCCACGAATCGGAAGCTGACGTCTTCTTTCGAATGCTGTCAGATCCCAGAAAGACCGTACACGACTTCCACATTCTGACGCCAGACATCTTGCAGTTGGAATGGTGCGACGACCCCTTGTTATTGCCTCCAGATACGAAAACAAACGTGTTCTTGGCTACTTTTACCACGGCATGGGCACGGCTCAAACTGTACGGCGTTCTGGAGGAAGTCGGAGAAGACTGCCTGTACATGGACACGGACTCTGTCATCTTCGTCGATCGAAATCACACTCACGTGGACAGATTACAAATAGGAAACTTCCTCGGCGAACTCACCAACGAAATACCGTCGGACGAGTACATCGAGGAATACGTCAGTGGGGGTCCAAAAAATTACGCCTACAGGACTTCCAAAGGTAACGAAGTGTGCAAAGTCCGTGGTTTCACTTTATACTTTGCCAACAGTCGTTTAATCCATTTCAATACCGTTAAAGAACTAGTGGTGGGTTGCCATTAAGGCAAGACGATCACCGTCATCAATCCGGCAAAAATATCCAGAGATGCCAGGAAACGCAAATTGTACAACAGAAAGGAAGAGAAACAATACAAGATGGTGTATACCAAGAGACGACTTCTACCGGACATGACCACTCTTCCGTACGGATTTTAAATTTAATAGTAATAAAAACATATAAAATGCATTGTGGTGTTCATCTTTTATCATATAAGCATATAAACTTATCATTGATTGATCGATATTTGGTGTTTTAATGCCACTTTCAACAATATTCCAGCTATATCGTTTTAGTGGTGGAGGAAGCCGAAGAGAACAACCAACCATGGGCAAGCAACTGGTACGCTTTATCACATGCGGCTGCGAGTCGAGTGCACCCTTTTTATATAAACTTATAAACATATATATATATAATATATAATATAAGCATATAAACTTATAAGCTAATATGCTTATATGCCGCCGCCTCCTCCAATAAAAAAAAACAACAAAACACATATCTCGAAAGTCATACTTTTATTAATAAGAACACACATTAAAATATGACATTAATAAGGAATCCAACGAAATTGTTTCCGTCCGGGTGGTCCTTTGTCTGTTTTTCCTTTGACGTATCCGAGCCCGATTTGATGATCTACCATAAATCCGGTTGGAGTATGCAGTTCTTGTAAAACGTCGTAGAACAGACCGTATCCCAGAGGTTCTGTTTTGGACAATGGCGACACAGTATATTTCAATAGGTCGACGATATTACTTCCCGGAATGAGCTGTCCGTGTACCACAATTTCACCGTTATCGTTCCAATTCAGTATGGGTCCTTTGCGGTCCTTGAGGTGATTCCATAGTCTCATGGCTTTTCTGTATCCGTTTTTAGGTATGGCGTACGTCAACGTGTTTTCAAACATGTCATCGATTTGTGGGTCGAACGTGGTTTCGTGGGATGATTGTACGTCTCGACCGAACAATATCGGTTTATTGTCAGAGGATTTTTTCGAAATGTCTTCCTTAGTTAAGAGTTCGTATTTGGCTTTCGGCATTAAAATCAGTTCCCGTGCCATCAGGATTCGTCCAACAAGGGAATGACGGGTTTAATCAGAAGCTGCACTAGAGCGTGATATTTCTATAAAAATTGTCTCTTTCTGGCTAAACTGACACGTCGGCTAGCTAAGGAACGAATGGTCTCTTTGTATCGTTTCAACTTCTTTTTATGGACTTCACTCAAGGATACGTTTCCTCGTAAAATATTCACGGCTATTTGGGACAAGGCTTCCATCTGTGCCCTCTCGGCATGTTGAATCAACGTTTTCCTCAGTTTTGGTTTGCAATCGTACAAAAGCTTTAAAAAAGCCGATTGTTGCGAGATGCGTCTACTCATGGTTTATTTTTAAAAATGAGCAACCACTATGGCGGGGTCCCCTATTTATAATCTCGGAGCATATACCACCGTATCTTCGCCGGGAAAAATGCGACTGCGCAACATGTACGTCTTTTCCGTGTGTGGCGAGACGTCAATCAATATGTATCCGTAGCGCTCTCTGTTGGTGGACCGTTCGTATGCCTCTCTGAAGTTGCCCGTTTGACCCGGAAGGATCTGAGAAGCAGAAGTCAACACCTGTTTTTTGTCTCTTTCGTTCCGGAACAAGATCACGTTGGCACAATTGAGGGAAATGCTCCTGGCGTATTTTCCCGGTGGATACAGGTTTTGCGTCAGAAAGAGGACAGTGATGTTTCGATGATGTGAAGTGACCGTAAAGAGTTGTACGCAGTCTTCCGATTGAGTAATTTTTAACATGAGATCGTCCAGCACTAGAATCACGTGATCCAAGCCTTCCGAATAATTGTCCAGGTCTTCTCTATCGGGTAGTCCTTGATGGAAGACGATGTTGGGTATCGCGCGTTTCATGACGTCGAATAAAGGTTGATATTCAGAATACGCATAGACTATCCTCCGTGGCGGTACTGTAAACATGCCGTTTGCATTCTCTAACAATCGTTTGGTAAAGAACGTCTTTCCACTTTGCGTACTTCCACTGACCATTGTGGTGGTAGGAGAAGGAAATGGTAATAATGTCTCTTTCTCCCATCATCGATCTGGTGGTGGTGGTGAATGTTTGCTTTTTTGATGTCGAAGCATTGCATCCTTTCTCGAAAACTTCACTTGACAAACGGGACACTCCATCCGTATAGTTCAGCGTCTAGAGGGAGACTAAAACTATGGTCTATAGGGGTTGGGTTTATAAATAACCAAAAATAAATGTAATACTACAAACTTTATTTCACAAGTCGAAATAATGACAGACAAACGAATATACAATTTCGTCGTTTTTATATACATTTGCATCGAATAAACTTTTGAATGGATCCATCGATAGAGAGGCACATACGGTTAAAAAAATAAAAGCAAGTACAAATAAACCGCAATAACTAGAATCGATTGACTGTATCTGAACGTCGAAATGGTCGTAACGATAGACGTGAGAATCCATGAAGTCTTTGAATTCTCGCCCCCATTCTTCCGGTGTACGTCCGAAACTGTCGAAAAACACTCCGTAAGACGAGTTTCGTAAGACGATCGCTACCCAATGCTGTCCGGGTCCACCACGTAAACGCAGGGATATATTTCGACTCTATCTGGTAAAGTGTCTCTGGAAAATACACCTCTGAAAGAGGGTCGAATGCAAGGGTTTGAGTCTATTGCACGTTTCAACTGACTGGCGTTCATGGCTCGGAGTATCGGACTTGTCTGTCGTTATCGATTTCTAGTAGAGCCGGGTACTGTGCGTATGCAATGCAGGTAACGGGTTCCGATAGTGGCGTTGCGAATTTCATTTCTAATCTGACGTTTCCGTGTCTGACGAGGTTTATATTGTCCTGGTCGAGACAACTTGGATCAAGTGGGAAGGTGTACAGCGTGTATCCGGAAGCAAAGTCTGCTCTATTTATACAAAGGCCCATGTCCTTGTTGATCTTTCCACATGCTTCAAAGAGATTGAGGTAAGCCGTGTCATATTTTCGGTTGGCTCCGAAATCCAACTTCAACGGTCTGGCCGGTAAGCTCTCTCCGTTGACGAAGAGTGCGACGTCCGTTGCAGAGTAATGTTTGAAATTTAATGGATTACTCTCGTATGCACCGTTTCCACTCTTTTGGGAGATGAGTCCGATGACGACGAGTGAGGGTCTTCTCGCAAACATGTTATCCCATATGTTCTTTTTGATCTCCGTTCGATGAATAAAGTATTTTGCCGGTTCTTTTTCTATCTGCTTGACGTGATTAACGACCACTCCGGAGTCTACTTTCACTTTACACATCTTGAAAGCTGCGTCCAGGATTTGTAACTTGTAATTTGGAGTAGTCTCTCCCGACATCAAGACGAAGGGATGACTGGATCTGTACAACTTGATGTATAGATCGACCCCCTGTATGAGATACTTGTCCATGCCAAACACGTCTTCCATGAGTGGGCCTTCTAGTTCGAATTCACGACTTAGCTTCGTATATTCGTATCTGTTGACATAACCGCCGTTGGTAGTTAAGAGTCCAAGGGGTCGTCGTCTTTAAAAAATAGTTGACTTTGAAGTTGTGAATTCTGTTCGTCACTCCCACTGGACAGGATGGTTTTGATGTATGCTTTCCATGGATAGTGTGATGAATTTAACGACACCAATTTATTGTTCATGTACACGTCCACTTGTGACCACATGGTCTGCAAGGGAAGATTGATGATCCCTGTCTTTTCTTTAGGGGCCAGGTCGCTTCCATCTCCTTTGACAATTTTGGCTCGGACATACAGTCTGCTGCGTTTCAAATCGATGTATTCCGAACCTTGGCAGGACACGACAAATTCCAACGTCGATGCATCCGTGAAATTGGCAAGGGGTCGAGTTTCGTCAAAATAGATCTTTTCGATGGCGAGTTGGTTCGGTGGTGTGGTAAAAAGAGATAGTTGTTGCGGAATGGCGAAATCGTGGTCCGTTTTACTAAAATACGTCATTTTGTCTTCCTATCTTTTACTTCGTCGAACATGTCTTTCTCGAGGACAGCTCTTCTCTTTCTGACACCTTGAAGGCGACTGGGACGCGTTCCTGTATCTCTTTTATTTATACTGTTGGGATCGACGTGTGGTATGCTTTCGCGCTTCTCTCTTTTGAGATCGGACTTGGCCCTCTCTGCAACTGCTGCCATAGGAGTAATTTGCTTGACGGGCACGCCGCTTTTCTCGGGTGCTTTCACCGGAACGTGAAGAGGAAGAATATCTACCTGCTATCCCTCTTCCCGATTGGAGTGGCCTGTAGTAGGTATAAGGATTGATTTTTCCACTAGACAAGTCTTTGAACGCCTGTTCCCACATCTTCGGCTCGCTCACGTAAAGAGACATTATATGAAGAGAAATTTCTTGAAATGTAGCGTCACGCACGTATCTCCGTCTATGAATGAACAGTCAGTGTCTTTTTCGTCCTTTATATATATTCTGATTTGATCGAGTTCTTTCACTCGAACGGGAACGTAATACGGCGTTTCGAAGACGATGTTGGCAGATAAAGTTTTACTCGTCTTGCTGGTATTATTGGTATCGATGTGGACTCTCCGCAGCAGAGGTCTTTCGGACTTTCCTACGATACTTCCGGTGCACACGTCCGTATATACGTATATGTCTTTCACCTGTTTTGCCGTTCCGGTGTAATTGACGTTTATTTCCGTCAGAGCTACCACCCAGTTTCCTTCGATGCGTGTTTGTTTGTCTAATTGTACGTTGAAATCGTAAGGTTTATTGTCGAATAAAGTCGCGTCGTCCGACGATCTCAGTACCATTCGCATGCTCATGTTTGCTCTCAATGACGTTTGGCGGTCATACATCGTCTATTTATTGTATTTCTTTGGCATCGATCCAAGAGTCAAATTTCTTTGGCCATCCTAACCATCGCACAAAAGCCTGTTCAACTCCACCCCGCTTTCTCTTTTTTAAAATCTTCTCGATTTTCCAAACTGTATCTTTGTCTTTATTAACTTTTTGCAGTTCTGGTTGGTAAAACGTACCCTCCACCTCTTCGTTTCCGAAATCTTTGAGCTGATAAACGGGAATGTTATCTCGGTCATATCGTCGTCTTATCTTGAATATTTCCTCCGTCCATTTCTGTTGATAATCTCGTTGGAACGGTCTTCTATCGTGCGTAATTCTTACCAAGTCTCCAACTTTAAATCTAAATGTCGTCTTCTTTCCTTTCTTTGTCTTTAACGCGCCTATACGCTTTCGAGCTAAATAGGAACTGTATCTGACTTCATCTGCATTTGACTCATTGACATCGTTGGAAAAAAAACTGTCCAAGCGATCGATGTGGTCTTCTATTATAATCCGATACGACATTATGGATTACGTCCCAGTATCGATGCGTTTGTTCGTGTCTAAAATATCTGTATAAAGACGATTTCAGCGTCCGTATGACCCTCTCGACTACGGCCGCTTTGGTCTCGTTCTGCGAGTAATACGTGTGGATGCCTTCTTTTTCTTAAAAGCGTTGCACGTCCTTGTTTTTGAACTCACTTCCTTTATCGGACTTGATAGATCTGGGTTTTCGGCCCGACAAAATGACTTTCAGTGCTTTTATGACGCTTTGTGCTCTCTTGTCTTTCAGGGGTTGAACCCATAGGAATTTAGAAAAGACGTCGATGACGACCAGAAGAAATCTGTAACCGTCGTTGCTCGATTGTATATTGGAAAAGTCGCCAGGTCCATTTCCCATAACGAATCGGTGGTATTGACGACGTATCTGCTTCTCGAGAATGTTCTTACTACATTCCGTGATAGTCCGTAAGAGTCTTGATCTTGTAGCCATTGTTTGATACGCGTACGACCTATCTTGTATTTGCCTTCTTTCTTGACGAGTCTATATAACTTGTCTGGACCCGTGAACGAAGCTGGATTTTTGGTATCGTACCATATTTTTTTCAGGTAATCCCGATAGTTTGACGTATTCATGACGACTGATAATATTAAGCATAGAGTAGGGCAATATATACATATTACAAAAGAGACAAACAAGTTATCATGACAATTTGTTTTATTTACAAAATGAAAACAAATATATATATTTCTGCTTATAAACAGTCAGGCATCATCATACATTTCATTATTTGAAAGTTGCCCTCTTGGTTTGGACTGATGTAGTCTTCTTCGTCTTCATTGAATGGTGAGCATTCTTTACATGCGGAAAGTTCGCCTTCGTTAGAATGTGATTCACAGCATATGCTGGCCTTATCAAGTTCCGGAACGAAATCGCGTATCAGTTCCATGACATCACACAGACGTTCCCATTTATAAAGGTTTAAAGCTACACCTTTCTTCGTAGCAACGGGTTTGTTTGAATTATGTGGTACCCAGAACTGTCTTATATCTATAGTTGGATATTTGGAACTTACGGTGACATATATTCCTCCTCCAAGATGCATGACACATTCTTCATCATCGAGTATACCTTTTGACGCTTTTTCGTATATATCAGTTATTTCTTGTCGTTTCTTCTCAAGCAGTAGCCATCTCGAATATGTCAGTGCCACACCTTGTTTCGTAGGAATCTTTTCAGAGCCTCTCTGTTCGTAAGTTCTTATGTGTATGTACATGTGTCCTTTATACTCTTTAGCAACTACATATTAATTATCTTGTAGATGGATAAAGCATCTACCATCGTAAGACTTCATACAATCATCATCTTCTTCTTTTCCGGGTCCTACTAAATACTGTAGTAGCTCAGATTGTCCCGATTTTATCATGGCTACTTTCAGCTGATGGATTGATGGCATATGAGAATTGATCAGGTGAGTTAGAAGTTCTCTTGTTCTCATTTTATCACTGGTTATTTGTAAAAACCAGTCTTCTTCCTTCCTTGATAATATGATTTTAATCCTCAAATAGTGGATCACTTTATCTGGTTTCATTGTCTGACATAGCACATCCATTGAATGTTCTAATATTCTCTTTCTATCTTGCTTTGATTCAGAACCCATGGTTTTGTATTGTCCAATAAAATATAGTGTTGTGTAGTAAAATACTCTATCAGTTACGTTTGTCTCGTACGGGGTTTAAATGACTGTTTTACACAACGGTCTCGCTTAAATAGTGTGATGAAGTCATACTTCATTTAATTTTGATTTATGGTCGTGACGCTTCCTAACCCCCATCTGCTGAGTCATCCAGTCGTAATATAACGTGGGGGTTAATCAACCCAAAACTGATTGTAACCCCCATACTATGTCTTAACATAACAGGGGGTACTTAGTAACACTTGATTGATTCCATTATGTGGCACGTGGTTGGGAGTGTGGCCTTTGTTTGAAAGTGACCAATCAGAAGGCAGTGATTTGTCCAAGGAGTATTTTATTCATAATGGTTGATTGATTCAATTGTGTGCACATGGTTGGGAGTGTGGCCTTTGTTTGAAAGTGACCAATCAGAAGGCAGTGATTTGTCCAAGGGGTATTTTATTCATAATTGTTGATTGATTCCATTGTGTGCACGTGGTTGTGGGTGTGGCCTTTGTTTGAAAGTGGCCAATCAGAAGGCAGGATGGGTTTTTATTGATTGGAAGTGAGGACCCGTATTACTACTTGAATATTTTTTTCTTTTTAATGATTGCCAATATATTTTTGTATTACAGTGTGTACAATATACTTTGTTGATTTGATCATGAGGTATTAACTACCTCTATTTTGTTCCTTCTTTACATGTTACTTTTCTTTCGTAATTAAGATACATAAAGTATATATTTACATGGTTATTAAGTTGTGCTTTATTTATGAATATTCTTAATACATATATATATGAATATTCATAATTCATATATTTATACATATGAATACATGTTTCATAATTCATAAATCAGACAGAAATTAAACAAATTAATTTCTTTTGGTTGCTTTAATAATTTATATTTCCCCCCGTATATTATAACATCATTCTTTATTCTTTTCTTTTTTTTCTTTGCTTTTGTAAAAAGTTTAAATTAGAAAATTTTCTATATATTTTGTGGTCTAATTTGTAAATTGTCAACATATTGAATATGACAAATTAAACCCCAAAAATGTTGAAATACCTTCATGTTAGGGGAAAAAATGTCGTCATTCAGGTGGAAGTCATATGACGAGCAATTTCGTTTGGGGTTACCACATAATCCCTCGGTTTGGTGGGCTGAAATTGATTCGGAATTGTGGTTGATTTTCATATATGGTTCAGTAGCCACCAGTAGTTAACGAACAGTTGAGATGTTATTCTTTCAATTACAATGGACAGCGCTTTAGGCAAGGCTGTCCTTATAGTCACAGTTGCTTAAGATGCTTTGGTCAACACGCAGTAAAATAGTGTACTCGTCAAAATGGACGTTATATTGCGAACAATGGTCATAGGCCATTAAGACCCTCTAGAACATCAAATCCAAGAACTTTCCAATCTGTTCCCTGGTTCAGACTAGACAATTTGTTTTGTATAATTTTGGGGTATGCTGTTTTAAATTGTTATTTGTAATTCTTGGTTACAGGTTTGAATTCAGTGCATCACGAGGATGAGTTCCTTCAACAGCTATGGGACTTAGGGAAAACTCCAATAAAGGGCTGGGTTCACTAACTACCAAAATCGGCCCCACATTTTGTAGAAAAATAAACAGTCATTGTTTATCTAATTTGTGTTACATTTTATTAGGACACACCTCACCATTTCTTAAAATGATAGCATGTTATTTCTTGCTTGTTTGTGTTTTATAGAATTTCCACCCATTCACACCTGTGTACGACGAATTACGACACATTTCATCGATTTCTTGTCGTTTCATCCGGAAAATCAATATCAGCGCAGTTATTGACAATCAAATATTTTAACAATACAATCCCAAGAATGAGAACTTTGATGCATTTAAATATCTAAGTTGTCGAGGACTGCGCTCATATAAAAAATGCAATTTTAGTGACTGATATATCGCTTGCTGACTGCCATTTTGACGTTTTGCATGATTTCTACACACCGGGAAATGTCTATATTTAGTTATTTTTCTTATTAAAATTCACAGTTTTAGAAGATAGTTTAGGTATAGATTGGTTTGTTGGTGAAGATTCCAGAAGAAAAGCAGCATTTAATGTGCTGTTCCTTTGTGAAATGGTTGTTTCCTTGTATGTTGTTGGATTTTGGGGATAATGTCATTAATCCGACACTCACTACTCCGACAGTCATTACTCCGACACTCAATACTCCGACTCTTAATACTTCGACAGTGACCGATAGTCTTTGCAATTCTGGCGCTTTTAGCAATCCAAATGCAGTACGGGACTGCCCATTTAACTTGAAAGGGGCATGGTTTTTATCCCGGAGTCGGAAGTTTTTTTTCGTATGCAGCGCTATTGTTTTTAAAGCTTTTCAGCGCGGCACAACAAAATATTTTTTAAATAGAAAATATTATTTAATTTAGATCTAATGAAAATGCTTTCTCTGATTAGTTTGTTTCTTCGATTCCCGTCATATTTTCCTCAAAATTCAGGATATAGCAAAAATACATGGCCTATACTTTTCAAGTTATCAAGTCGTCTCATAGTTGAGCGACACCTACCTACCATTGCATCAGATGCGTACGGAATTGGGTTTGTTGAAGAGACTCATACTACCCGCGACCAATACTGCGGGTGCATTGCAACAGTTTCAGACAGAAATTGCTTCACTCGCATTCGGTCGAACTCATTTGGGCTCGTAATTTTGTGTGTGTTTTTCCCTTTAGATTGTTGTCTGTGCTCCTCCGGGTATGTATGTAAAAGGCCAAGATTGAATTTGGATTTTTGTTGTTGTTATTTTTCTTCACTTCTTTATTGACTCCGCATATGACACTTGTAAACACACATAAAATTAACAAATGTGCCAAGTTTGGTAGTATTCTGTTAGGTGTTTCTCGAGAAGATGATAAAAATAATGTTTCCCATAGAGTTTCAGTAAAATTTTGACCTTCACAAGTGGTCATTTTGAAATTCGTAAATGGCCCAAAAACTATCAAAACAAAACATTCACACCAAATTTCATTCAAATCCGTTTAGTGCAGGGGTGGATCCAGAGGGGTGCGCACCCGGCGCCCTCCCCCCTCCCTAACATTGGAAAAAATATGATTTTTCTTTGCGTAAAATCGTGATTTTCCTCACGAAATACTCCAAAAAAATTTAAGTGCCCCCCCCCCTCAACTTGAAATCCTGGATCCACCCCTGCAGTGGTTCTCAAGAAAAAGATTCCTGGAAATGGACCAATCAGAATGTCATGACAGCCATGTTTTTAGACAAATCCGAAACAAAGTAACCAAGTTTGGTTAAAACACTGAAAACATAGTTCATCTAAATTTTCGACTATATCTTTTATTTTCGTCAATGAAATAAATATAATAATCAATTGCACGTCGTGAATATTGAATATATGCCGAAACGCATTCAGATTAAACTCGTGCACGTAGCAAGTTCCGCACACTCGTTTAATCTGATGCGTTTTGCGGCACTCGTGATCATATTTTCAATATCCACTCCGTGCAATTATCCTATAGTTGTTTGGAGTTGCGATTATATAGGATATGATGATACAGTCCGGGATGCATGGTCGGAGTATTAATGAGTAATGACTGTCGGAGTAATGACTGTCGGAGTTATGAGTGTCGGAGAAATAACTGTCGGAGTTATGATTGTCGGAGTAATGACTGTCGGAGTAATGAGACAACCCGGATTTTGTTTTATGTACAATATATATGATGTACATTTACCCATATCCATTCTTTTTTTTTCCAGGTAAATAACATGATTAGAACTTTTCATGAGTATCGCAACAAAGTT
>MJUT01041576.1:480874-498561 GCA_002080005.1 Gigantidas platifrons
GTGCATCTATCTCTCCAGCAAATACATGTTGCTGAATAAAGCACAAAATAGCAGTTTCGACATCATCCATGTCTTGCAATGAAATACAGATGAACCTTCGAAACGAGTTTCGTTCTTCTTCACATTATCAACTTTTCATTGTGATTGTTGAATTAAGTCCAATACAATCATTGAAATTTTTGTGTTTGTTAATGGTGTTTATCGCCACATATTCTGTTGACACATGTATGACAATGGTATTCACAGTTGACACCATATCTAACTTCTGAAAAATAAAGTAAAGAAAATATGCAAGTTAACATTGGCTCAATAAATATCACAGAGGCATAGTAGTGGACTGGTCTGTGGGGGCGGCTCAATAAATATATCGGGCATAGTAGTGGATTGGTCTATGGGGGCGGCTCAATAAATAGCCCCGAGGCATAGTAGAGGATTGGCCTGTGGGGGCTGCTCAATAAATATATCACAGGCATAGTAGTGGACTGTAATGGTTTTATTTTTTTGTTCAGTGTAACATCTTTGTCAATATACTATATATTGGATCGGCTTGCTTACAAAGACAAATAGTGTGTAAAAAAACGTAAAGTATAATATTTATCTTTGCCTTGCCTAATAAGGGGATGTAATCCATCTGTGATTGATACACATACTACTATATTGCTAGCTTTAACTAGTAACATTAACTGGAAGATTCATTTTAAGTCTCCATTCATTCATGGCTGTCTGAAGAACTTGAGCCAAATTTAACCCTGTATGTGAATCTCTTTGAATTCTGGTTTGTGATGTGTAGTTTTGAAAGTCTGATTAAAAAGATGTGCAGGAACCTCTTTCAAATTAAGGTTTTGATAATGGGCAATAGTATGTACAAGTCCCAAAACATGTCAACAAGTACCTGAGAATCTGAAAAAGAATAAATATATCTATGGAATATGAATTTTCCCCTTCATGTATTGTAATGTAAAATATAATACTAAATTGCATATGGGAAAACAAAGCAATTATTTAACCTACATGATTAAATATCACACTTGGGTACACATGGCATTTCAAAACTGATTAGTCAGCATGCTAGCTACCATGAATAATGTTCAGTTGGAAAATAATCATGATTTCATATTGGTATTTAAATTATCAGTACCTATATTTGTTTACTGACCAATAAGAATGAGATTGTAAAGGACAAAACATTAGGGAGCATTTATTTGACATAATCACTAATGTATGAAATATCTAAACTCTAAATACTGATATTAGGGATTAAATATTTTACCAACTATCAAAAATGACCCTTTAATTAGTAAAATAAGAGGTTAAAAATCATAATACTAGTACTGTAAAAACAATATATACACATCCATTGTAGTACATGCTCCTTCTCGCCACAATATGCCGTCCCGGTAAATTTAATATTGCATGACCAGATTCTGCCTGTAAATTTTGAAATAAATGAGAATTAGTAGCAAGGTTTATCATACATTTAACGCTCTTCTCTCAATCAGCAGTAGTGCACTTGCACATATCAAACTCACTAGATCTGATCCAAGCTGGTTTTCGCCGTTCTCTGGATACTTACTCTCTGTAGGCATGATCGATTCATCCAACCGGCCTACTACACGTAAAAGATCGTTGTCTATGACCGGATCAAGTTTTCTGATATAACTACTGTTTTTTGACATGCGAATGCCCTTTTGTAGGTGCATCTATCTCTCCAGCAAATACATGTTGCTGAATAAAGCACAAAATAGCAGTTTCGACATCATCCATGTCTTGCAATGAAATACAGATGAACCTTCGAAACGAGTTTCGTTCTTCTTCACATTATCAACTTTTCATTGTGATTGTTGAATTACGTCCAATACAATCATTGAAATTTTTGTGTTTGTTGATGGTGTTTATCGCCACATATTCTGTTGACACATGTATGACAATGGTATTCACAGTTGACACCATATCTAACTTCTGAAAAATAAAGTAAAGAAAATATGCAAGTTAACATTGGCTCAATAAATATCTCGGGCATAGTAGTGGATTGGTCTATGGGGGCGGCTCAATAAATATCTCCGAGGCATAATAGTGGACTGGCCTGTGGGGGCGGCTCAATAAATAGCCCAGAGGCATAGTAGGGGATTGGCCTGTGGGGGCTGCTCAATAAATATATCACAGGCATAGTAGTGGACTGTAATGGTTTTATTTTTTTGTTCAGTGTAACATCTTTGTCAATATACTATATATTGGATCGGCTTGCTTACAAAGACAAATAGTGTAAAAAAAAACGTAAAGTATAATATTTATCTTTATCTTTGCCTTTGCCTTGCCTAATAAGGGGATGTAATCCATCTGTGATTGATAGACATACTACTATATTGCTAGCTTTAACATCAACTGGAAGATTCATTTTAAGTCTCCATTCATTCATGGCTGTCTGAAGAACTTGAACCAAATTTAACCCTGTATGTGAATCTCTCAGAATTCTGGTTTGTGATGTGTAGTTTTGAAAGTCAAAAATCTGATTAACAAGATGTGCAGTTATAGTAATATATATAAGACAGAGTACTCCTGGAAGTCCATCCATCAGTAATTACTGCAAAATAATCTGCTTTCATCCAGCATCAGCAATGTGTGGCATATCTTTAGTCGAAAAATGAGCCCTGCTTGGTATCACATATCTTGAATTTAGTGCTGCTATAAGATGCTCAAATCCTACATTTTCTATAATTGAAAAGGTCTCTCATATCCTTTGCAATGAATCCCGCTATTGATTTGGTAATGTTATGTGCTCTGGTGGAGTTGAAAGAGAGTGGACCCTTGGACTTTCAGTTGGTTGTGATGAATTTAATAAACCCTGACCTGCTCTCGATTTTAACAGCATTGTGCCCAGTACAGTTACAGTTAGAATCAATTCTTTATAGATTAGGCATCGATTCCTTTGTAATATTATGTCTGTTTGTAATTTTCGTTTCCTAATGCATTTGCAACCAGCAATATTCACTGGCGCTAGTGCTGCACGGTTTTTGGTCTACAGGATTTTTTCAACATAGTTTTAATTTTGTCTTTAGAAATTCTCTGCTTCATGTTGGAATTGACTATGTCTACCAGATCATTTGAAATCTTTAGACCAGTGTTTTTCCTCTGTACATAAAACGAAATCGTTCAGTGATATTAAGACATCCTCATTCACATTAATTTGACTGGCTTTGCTCATTTGCTATAGTATGAGTAGTAAGTTGAGGCTGAGCCTCTTGACACAATTTCTCCATACATGATTCTGCGTCTAAATCATCGGTATCAGATTGTTCATCTTCATATTCTTTTTTATCTCTCTCCTGTTCATTACCGCGGTTTTCCTCTCTAAATAAGCGTACCACTGTTTACATAATCGTTAGTGGAAGTAGCATTGTCATATTCTCTCGTTTTGCGTCTCTGTTGTGTTTTCTTACCAATGTTGAAAGAATCGCTGGCGAAAGTAAAATTGTCATATTCTCTCGTTGTTCGTCTCTGTTGTTTTGTCTATCCTCCATATCAATGTAGCATTTTCATATTCTGTCGCTGTCTTTCTTCTATATCTAAAATAAAAGTAAACTCCAATGTTTTTTTTGTTTTTTTTTTAACTCTAATGTCTCCTCCACAACGTTTATGTCTGTAACAAGCCAAACCTTATATCACAGTAAGCTTTTGTTATTTGAACACCCATTTTTCTGTAAATTTATTTACATGCCGTAAATCCAGAATTAATCTTTCTATTGCAGTCGAGTTCATCGAGACTGACAATTGATGAACCACAAAATGTATATGACCATGACATTCAATAATAAAACCGATGTGTGATAAAGATTAAATAGATGTTTGTACAAATGGTGTGCGTGCGAGTGTCGACTTATTGTTCCTTTCTTTAAATATGCTGATGTTGGATCTTTAAAATATGGAATTAAATAACAGGTATTTATAACAATGACAAAATCTTTAGCTATTAATACGGATTTCCCAAAAAGGCAAGTGCTTTTTTAAATTGTCAATTATTTTTAAATCAGTGCTTGAAAAGTCCTTTTCGTATTCAAATTCGTAATAATTTATATTATGATCTATAACATTACGCTTAACTGATTTACTGGAGTCCTGTAGAGCTGCTTGGTCGTGTTTAACTTGGGCATTAGTAGGCCCGGTGTCCGTCTGCTGTTGCAATAGTACCATCTGTTCCGTGAGATTCCTGATTGACTAATAATCGGACTGGCTATATATGTTGGGTCCTTTTTAACGAGCGTTCAAATTATCGAATTTTTTCTTTTCTCTTCGAAGAGCTGAGCTGTGTTCACGAAAAAACTGCTTTGTCTGTGTTTCTGTGTATTCCGTCTTGTCTGGGTTTTGCGTAAGGGTTGTTCCTGTTCTTTTGTTTGTGTTCCGTTTTACTTTAGCCCGATACGCGGCCTGTCTTAATTAGGTGGCGTCGTCGTCGTCCACGTATTCTTCTACATTGTCTCATCGATATTTATCTGCAATCTGCATTATCTTATTTCTACAACGTAGCTTTTTTTGGAGGGTTTTCTAAGATAGGTTCGGCTGCACCGACGGACCCTCTTTTAAGCAAAGAAGTAAACGTTGTGCGTTAAACTCATACTGTTTTGAATTACCTTCAAACCGAAATTTGGGTGTGGTCACTGTGGTAGATTGTTCTTGCACACATATTTTTGGCATCTATCTCTAAAAACTGTTCTTATTTTTGTTTTTGTAAAGCATTGCCCAATTGCTTCGTAAATCCGCTAATGCATCGACAGGAGAAAAACCATCAGATGAACTGTCATGTCGGGAACCGGGAGTGCCTTCGTTAGCCATTGCTTGAATATCATAATCGTTGTCGCTCATAATAACGAACGCGTCGAACTAGTTACTAGTTCTCGACAACTAAAATGTGCGCTAATATACATTTAATTACCTTGAAGTCGAATCACTGCTCACGCAATTAATGCGCTATGTCCTGTTGTAAATATGATTATTCATAATATTTAATAATGTGGTTTTTGTTATCGCATTAAGTTATTGTCATAACTTGTATTTATTAGCATACAAGTACGACTATCCCGGCTTTTGCGAAGAGGTTTTTGATAAGTTCAGTTTGGTTAGAAAGTTTTTCAATAGCCTGTTGAAAACTCTTGAGGTATGAAATCATTCATTGAATCTCCATGTGAATGGGACAGATGAAAAATTAATCTAAATTTGTTGTTTTCTTTCTTAGGACATAACCCTAAAGGACTAAGATTAATGTTTTCACAAGGTCTGTGTAGAAAAGGGCCAGCTACTCTGCCTGCCAATAATTCCTTGCATATTTTTTCTTTTACAATATCCGGTCGCTCCAAAGCTGAACGAAGATGTGTACAATTAACTTGAGCGGTAAGCTTTTCACTGAATACAGAAAAACCATCAACTAAATATTCAATTTCTTGTGAGTCATAGTTTTGTTGCAGCAAATAATCTTTTAACACCTGAATTTTCACAGGGGTTGGCCACTTGTCTTCAAACATATTGGTTGGGATTTGAGTATCTAGTAGTTGGCTTGTTAAACCTTGGGCCTGACTGGGAATTGCGAAATCTAAATCACTGACCTGTTGAGTGACGAAAAAGATGTGCCCCATTATGAAATCTCGTTCCCGATTGGTTACCACTTTCATCTAAATGCCAACATTTTATAGACAAGTGTGGCAAATTACACACAAAACATTAATGGTTACACTGACATGGTAACTGGCAAAAATTTCCTAAATGAAAACGTACACAATAACCAATGGATACCCTAGAAATATTAATACTATTCTGAGTTTGTGTACCATGATGCAAGTTGTTTGTTATAGAATTAGATTCTGCGCTATCTGATAACATATGTTGTATCCACAACTGATGATGCGTGTTACCCCAAGATACATTTAACTGACATTTTGATTTACGAAATTCCATATATAACAACCAATTACCCTTTTGCCTAGCCATATTTCGAATGATATCCATGTATTTGATCAAATCGCCTGTTGCTTTCGTAAATTTTTGACAGTATATTGTCATATGCACCGAAAAAGCAGAAATCTACTGGTCGAGAGTTTATTTGTTTCAAATTTTCTTGGAGAGCTAATTTCTTCTCATTCCCAACCGCATTAACAACTATCGGTAAAACTTGTGATTTGACATCCCATTAGGTAGAATTGTACCTAAATCAACATATTCATTTGTCCAAATTTTGTTTTTAATTGAATCTGACACCATAGCTCCCATAGGGAGAGTTTGCTGTAAAGTATTTGACATATTAATATTGCAAGTACAAACAGTTAGATTAGGTAATAATGGATGGCTACCTGAACATTCACTGGAATCCACCATTAAAGTGTTTGTTTGTCCCATCAAAGCAGAATTTTGTGTGTTTGTTTGTCCCACCAAAGCAGAATTGTGTGGCCTTGACAGTAGACCATCAACATTTGAGTTTATTGCAAGACTATCTTCAGATGAGACTTGAGTTCTCCAATTGTATCGTTTGTGGCATATCACTACATTGTGGGTTGACATCTTGTCCCTTGTTGGAATTGCATGTATTCAATATTTTGGTTACTTCACCAAGCTGTTTTTGAAGTGACTCAACAGTTTTTGTCAATTGGTTCACTTTTTGTTTCATACCGGTATTGTTCTGAGAAACGGTCGAGTTGATAACGTTCTGGGGAACGGCAGGTTCGGAGGTGTCCTCCCCTCTATGTGCCTCTGGAAGGAGCACGGTCGCGTCTTCTGTTTGCCATTGAAACTCTGTCGAATGCGGCTTGATCGCCTCTCGGTAGCTGAGTTGGTTTATGTCATCCTGAAATGATAACTGACCAGCTATATGTAAGAGACTTTGTTTACCTGTATATGCATGTACCTTTAAGCCTGCTACCTATATAAACTATATTTTTGTATGCAGTCAGAACTGATCATTACCTGCACATGTATATACGTAATATGTATTAATAAATAATTACATTACTTCCCTTTTTCATTGAAATGTTACAATATGATTGGTTATGAAGTGGTCACATGATTATAAAAGAGATGTTTCACATCCGAATGAAACTCAAACCCGAACTTGCACGTGCCTCCATGACAACGTCAGCTGTAAACAATCAATGGCGTAGTAATTTCCAACAGCAAATAATCTAACACAAATAAAATTCACAACGAAAAATTCAACTACCGGTATGTTAAATTTTGGTGTGATTTAAATATAATTATAAGAATTGAATGCATTCTTTTGAAGTTTCATTGGGGTGTGAAAGCGTTGATCGAACTACATTTTCAACATGAAGCGCGCTTCATTGAAAATGTACTTCGGTCAACGCTTTCATATCCCAATGAAACTTCAAAAGAATTCATTCAATTCTTAGATATTTATATGTATCTGTATATAGTATTATGATATAAATCATGTAAATATTATATATATAACACCTTGATCCATTGGTTGAGTTATACTAGCAGTGTTCGGTGGTAAAAATGCTAATTTAATGGATTTAAGACCTTGCACAGTAGGGTGTGCTGGACAGTTGTCCACAATCATTATTATAGATCTTTTCCGTTTTGTCATTTTTTTGTCTAAACTATGGAGCCAATCTGAGAAAATTTCAGAAGTCATCCACGCTTTTTTGTTTGCTTGCTCTTTATACATCTCGGTCTCTATCCGTGTGTTGTATGTAGCTAATGAGGAACAGACCCTAATCGATGCGTTTCCGTTTGTTGTTTGTATCTGTTTGGTATGATTGTGTAATTGTACCAAATATCACTGAAACCTTTAAGGACGACAGACGCAAAGAGCTAACTCGACCTATGTAAATGCATCCTGTTGTATTTGTCTGTGTATTTGATTAAATTTAATAATTCTCCGAATTCCTTGAAGAAGACGTTTACAGACGACGGACGCAAAGGGCTAACTCGAGCTCCTTAAATTACGTGTGTTGAATTTGTCTGTTTGTATGTTCAAGTGTTCAATTTTTTTCCTTGAAAGAAAGTTTGCAGACGATGGACGCAAAGTGCTTAATAACGTGAGTGTTGTATTCTCTGTTTACTATGTACAATGTACATGATGACAGTATTATCATTTACTGAAGTACCTTGTTACTTCAAAATTTATCACCGTCTAGATAATAGTTATGAATGGAACATCTAACCCGTGCAGGCGAATGGGTGAAGAAAACAATAAAGCGTAATGGTAACCCGCGACCTCGATGAGAAGGTCATTAACATATTGGAACAGCTGATTAATTGACATATTGTGAAAAGGCATTTGCTGATAAGTGGTAAATTAAAGAAGATATAGTTATACATTTTAAAATAATAAATGTATTACTACTAAAAAAAAAATACGAAAAATAGATATTTATACATTTTGGCCCTTGTGAATCATCTCGGCTATCAATTTATAATTTTGTTCGGTCCCTGCCAGCATAATTCTTAGTATTATTAGAAGCAAATTTTGCTGGCAGCGACACAGCAGGGGTTCCAGAAAGAGGAGCACAGCAGGGGCTGCGAAATATGTTGAATTGACGGGGGATGAAGTATAAGAACTGACTTCTTGGGAGTTAAAAATGTAATTTCAGAAATGACCAATTTGTGAAATTGCATAAAGGTCATATCCCGAGATGAATTCCCCGATCAATGTCATGTTGAAGGTGTATGGATGGGGATGGAGGGTGGTCAAAGGAATACAATCGAAAAATTAACAGAATAGCAATGGCGACCTCACTTCCTCAACAGACGCTGAAAACTGATATGCCACGTTGTTAATATTCGGGGTTCTCATATGTAAGCATGGGTTTCCATGGAAGAGATACGCCCTCGTGAATAAACAACACTTATATGAAATATAAGCTCCCATTCAGTTGGCAGTGATTTTACATTTTTAAAGCAAAGTGAATTCAGAGATTTTCCAATGATCAATAATGGCAGTTTATCATTTCCAGACATGTTTGAACATACCAAAGCAGTGAGTCTATCTTTACTTTGTTTGCCACCATGGCATTTTTTATCTTTAAATTCAAAGGTTTTGTCCGACATAAGCCGAAAGAATAAACCTGTCTCATCTGCATTGTAAATTTGATCAGGTGAGTAATCTTTCAAAATGTTTCCTAATTTTTTTTTCCATTCATTAATTTGATCTGAATTTTCGTCAACAGAATTTGATTCTCCACAAACTGTTTTAAAAGTAATGTTATGATGTGTTTTGAATCTTTCCAACCATCCAGACGAACATTCAAATACAGAATCAGAAATACCCAATCTTGAAGCAAAAAACCTAGCTTTCTCTCTTATCAAATCTCCAGAAACAGAAATGTTCTGATCCCTTGCATTTTTGAACCATTTAATTAAAGCATCTTCTACTTCAGGAAATTTTGACGTTCTAAATTTTTTTCTTTGTGAACCCATCTCCCCAGAAAGGTATTTTTTCTTGATTTCTACTATATATTTTAACCACGTTGAAAGTGTAGACATGGGAATGCCAAAATCAGAAGCAATTTGTTTTTTTAGACTTACCACCGGGTTCAACTATCATAATCGCGTCAAATTTCGTTTCATAAGACTTGGCATCTAACTTACGTGTTATGCCCTTTCCTGCTACATCTGAACCAGGTTTTACCCCGGTTCCTTCACTGGCTTGGTCAGCATTTGTGAATTTGGCTATCCCCCGGTACTAGGCCGGGTCCTTCACATTGTTCACGTGTAGCAGTTTAGTCAGAAGACATTCTGAAAGGCATACTAAACTCCGAGGACAGTCCCTTTTTATTTCAACAATCATAAAATTTCTCAATTTGGGAAAAAAAATTAATCTTTTGATGTACGTTGCAGTGCCGAAAATGGCAAAAGTCGGCTTGGACAGTTTCAATTCACACCCACGCTGATAATGTTTATTTTACATTAAGAGAAAAAATAAACAATCGGTAATGATCTTTAATGTAGGAACAATTAAGCTTAAATAACTTTATCAATCATTAATCAATAAAAAATAAAATTGATCAGCTTGACCGGCTATTATTCATTAATTTATACAGACCCAAGCGTAAACAATCTTTTTTATGTAACATCGGTGAATATTTTTCATCTCGAAACAAAAGGCATTAATTACATTTGTAATAAAATCAAAGATTGTGATGTTTTAATCAACAACAAAAGGTAAAATATCATCAATCATTTAATGAACGGAAATTTAAATCAATAAACACCTGCTAGGAAGCCATGTAAATTACCCCCAGATATGAATTGAATTTTGCATTAAAATATTACCTTGGGACTGTAATTTTACTTCGAGAATTTGTAATTATATGTACTGTTAATATTGTGAGTCAATTTACACGTGGATATCTACGTGAAAGGTCCACTCGACTATTATATGTAATGTAAATATTGATTGTCAATTTACCTGTATCGTCATTGTTATGTATATTGAATGTCTAATTGATTATTGTATGTATATTAATGTGTAAATTAACCTGTCTGCCATCAGTTATATGTATATGTTTCATGTTTACGTCCTCTTGTACACTTTAGTGTCTGAGGCATAATAAAGAATTTGAATTGAGAAACCCGAAGTTTCGACTCTTCCAATTTACACTAAAACGTATAAAATACTATATACCGACTCTCGGGACAACGAGAGTCGACTGTATATCCTTTTACTATATAGTGTTATAATAAATATATAAAATTAAATTATAAATATATTTCTTTTCTGTTATGATAACATGTATATACTGCACGAATTATTTGGCACAGAACAATTTTTTTTTAATGAACATTATTTTGCGCAGTGCTGTGTTCTTGAGTATACCTTTATACATTGTAATTTAAAATATAAACATGTACACTATGCATATAATTGTATACTGTACGATATTGCATTGGCATATCTTGTTGATTAAAGGCATATTGTCTACCAAAACAGTAATTTTTTCATACCCAAATTTATTGTCGTAAATGTTTTGTTTAAGCTATCATTAAACAGTTATGCTGCAAAAGATACGATTTGTGTTCTTATTTTTTTTGACAAAAAAGACCCAAAGCTATCGTTATCGGAATTATTGTCCATGACAAGAATTCAATTTAACCCGAGTCTATTCATATGACCTTCTATGTGAACCCGCCTTGAGCATGCGCACTGTTTAGAAACAATACACAACATGAGTAAGAGAATGTTTCAACACGTGGAAGAAAGCGGACTTTGACTGATTCAGAGATAAAGAGAAATAGAAGTGCAGTATCTTCCAAATGGAGCAAATGCAGGATATATATAGGGGATGAGTTGGAACGAACTGAAGGAAGTGCTACGCGTCTAAACTCACGCTGAAGTGGCAAAGATTTTGCTTGATAGGTAAGCGAAAAGCAACGTTTCGTAGCGTATTCGCCAATAATTTAGTGTTTAATTTTCATTTTATGAAGGTCAGTACGGAAAACGACAATAATTTTGGGTATGAAAAAATTACGGTTTTGGTAGTCAATATGCCTTTAAATTACACAATACTGTAGGTACACATGTATTTTAGTAAGTACAGGTATATATGTCCTGGTGTGAAAAAATTCCTTTAAAAGAAAAACAGTTTTTATTAAGTATATGTGATACAAATATTATAAATATAAAACCTATTGTAAAAAAAACCTGCGTTTGAACTCTTAGACTTCAAAATAAAATAATTACCAAATAAATGTGACTGCAAATAACAAGGCACTGTGTAAACTACTTAAGAATATGCTATACCCTTCTCCATAACTAAGATGAATACCATCATCGTCCAAGATCTGGCAATTAGGAAACTGGAGACCCCTATGAATCCATTGAATCGCATATGGCGCAAACTTCAGTGTGATGGCATATTTCTCAATATTAAAATTATCCACTCTCGTTATATTCCTTTAGAGTTAATCCTCTCCTAGGAACTACCCTTTGACTATGAAATAGTAACCCAAACATAATGTATTGGACACCTTGTAACCAAAGTATTTCAAGTAACATCTCCACTGCTAGCAACACGTTTTCTACCTTCACGGATCTATTACTTATATCATTACTTCCAATTTGTAAAAATATTTATGTTCCATCCACACTAAGGCTGTAAGGGTATACAAATTGCACAGAATGGAAATCTTCAAACCTTTCCCCTGGCTACAGCTCGGCTAGTTTTTGTCAAGGGCTTATTGATAGTTAACACAGTATCCAGTTACGTAATTCGTTCAAAACATAAAAGAACATATATACAATGAACAGGGAGTGTTTTATAAAATATAAAAACAATGTCAAAAATTAACAGTAGAGACACTCCCTGATCGATATAACGAGTGCCTATGACAAAAAGGGGGCGCTCAAAAACGGCCACTTATTAAATAGACATGTATGTGACAAGATGCAAACACAAAACTAGCATCTCAAAACAAATTAAAGATCACTATTTTAAAGAAAATATAATTGACAAATGGCATCAATAATCAATAACATATAATTGATGGTGATTCCGATATCGATATGCACGACGACACAGCAGACCCTGACTTCAAGCCGAGTAAGAAGCAGCGTTCGCCCTCCTCTTATGCCAAAAGGCTGAGGAAGGCTCGCGTTGCCCGAAAGGCTGAAAGGGGTATAGAGAGCGATGAGGAAGGTGCCGTTTGTCCGCCGCCGACGACGCACAGATACCAGTATACCTTGGACAAGGTGAAAGCTCTCGCCAGCACAAGGGGCTATACGACACGGCCCCCTTCAACAGCTTGCCACTATTCCACCGATTTAGGGAATATCTGGTGAAGACGACGAAGAATGCTGACATGATCATCTCCAAGGCAAAGGCTATTGTGTGGTACGACAACACACATAAGGAGACATCGAAGTGCAACCTCACCCTCTGGAATAAAACAACTATCTGTGAATTCAAGAGGCATCTGGAGTCGTTGAACTTTGACAACAGCACCATCCAGATGTACCTACAGGGGACATATACCTTCATGCATTGGCTGAGACACTGGGACCAGTCAGTAGGTAAGGTTCAATTAGAACATTATGAGAATGCTATGGAGTGCCTTACTATGGTCATCAAGGAGGTTTCTAAGAAGGCCAGACAGGACACTCGCCGAGATAGGTGCACGGATATAGGCAAGACAGCACCACCGACTCCTTGGGAGGTGAATGCTGTCCTGTGGTAGGTATGATAGTCGATAGGTGCGTAGCGGCTGGCAGCGTCAACAGTGACGATTTATATATTATGAATGCGTATTTCTGCGCGGAGGTATGCATTCATCATGCCCAGAGACCTTCCATGGTGGAGAACCTTAGGAAGGCAGAGTTTGACGCTGCCCAGCCAGTGAGAAACCGGAATACAGGTAAGACAGACTACATTGTTAGGGTGGCTGATCATAAGACCGCCGAGTCTGCACCAGGGGTTATTACACTTGTATGTGATTATTAGGGAGCGTATACTGGATTCTGTAAATCCAGTTCCCCGACCTGCCTCTCTGTTGGTAAATAGCAAGGGGAAACCATTCACCAAGGTCAGTGAGGCCGTGGCTAGACTTCATAGGAAGTATGGTTTCAACGTTGCCTTTACCAACAGGGATGCGCGTCGGTCTTTGGAGACATGGTCTCAGAACCTTCGACAGAAGGACGATTTAGCGTGGTACATTGCGTATTCTACAGAGGTGGCTAAGAGGCACTATACTGCCCCCGATGTACACAAGGCTAGTAAGACTTGTAGTACCGTGATCAACGCACTGATTGAGTATAGCCAGGGTAAGGATAGCTTGGTAGATATTCCCGAGTCCCTCCCTGGTGTTCCTGATGAGAGTTGTGTTGAGCGTCGGCATGTGCCCCTTCCATCTCCCTCTGGATCTGGTTCGGATTCCCCTCCCTTTGGATCGGATAGCCCTACTTGTGTAGATGCCTCTTCATCAGGTGGTCCTTCTGCTGCATTAGGTGCCCCTCCATCAGGTAGGCCTTCCACTGCTCCATTAGGTTCCCCTCCATCAGGTGGGCCTTCCACCAGTGCTACACATGGTTCCCCTCCCTCATCACTTGCTGCCACGACACGTTGTTATGTTTCATTGTGTGCTTCTCCACCTGCTGATTCTTGTCGTCCTGTGTTATCTCCAGGTTATTTACCCCACACTGATGGTTCTTCCCGGTCTCCGACACCTTCACCTCGCTCACCTACTCCCCCACTGCAGAGAGAGCTAGGCGCAGGGAGCAGGCGTTTTCCCAGTTGCTTGGTGAGATGAGCCCCATGACCGATACGACGGTTGTCCCCAGTTGTAGTGAGCTTCAGAGACGATTTCCTGGTCTGGGAAGGGTTGGGCTCCTGCAGTTCATGAAAAGCTTAGATACGCGAAGCGTAAGAGCGTTCATGAACAGGTGGCAAATGAGGTCATTCACAGGGAAGTCAAGAAGAGAAAGATTTCTCTTCTTGACTTGGACGAGTCTGAGTTGTCCCATTTTTGTCCAGATTTAGCGACGTTGAATTCACGATATGGGGGCAGTTGCAGAGTGCAGGATACCTTAGTCAGGAGGGTTATGCCTCTACGCTTGGCTAAGCTCAAGCAGGACATCACCGGATTTTTAAATCTGAACGATGATGAGCAGATTCACGAGAGAATCACTGCTCAGAATTGGTCCGGTTTGTCGGTGATGCCCACATTAGACATGGGCAGAGGCGTCATGGCCACCCGTTTCCTCAGGTCGGGTTCAGTGGTGTGTGACTACCACGGGCCTGTCCTGAAGAAAGACCAAGCAGTCACTGCGTAGATCCATGCCTGCTGCAGAGTCAAATTGTATGTATTTTTTCAAATATGACTCTCAGCAGCTTTGCATAGACGCAGCGACTGTGCCTTGTGTCTGCCACCCGAGGATTCCGACCACGTTTGGGCGGTTGGTGAACCATTCAGGGGTCCATCCGAACCTACGCACGGTTTGTAGGAGGCTTGGTGACCGCGTCCATTTGCTACTCGTCGCCACGATGGACATCAATCCGACCGAAGAGCGTTTCTTCGATTACGGTGTCCGAAGTGACGACGAGGGTAGTATACTATCTTTTCTGATGACATAGTGTTCTCTTGTCTGTAGTCTGTTCTGAAAGTTTCACTACTAAATTCGGCCATGAAATACCGACGGCAACAAGTTTCAGTGTATCTGGTACCAAGCTAAATTTTTCCACTTTGATTTTGATCAGTATCATGTGGTGTTACCTTTTTGTATCAGTCTGCTTGATGTGAATTCACAAGTTTGTCATGATCTGGTATCATCATCTCCTGCCCTTGGTTGTTATTTGTCTCCCACCACAGCTAAAACTAATGGACCTACGTCAATATTACGAGAAGTCCTAATAGTAGGATTTTACTATGCGCCATCCATAAACAATATTTTGTTTATGTTCAATATAGTATGTCTCCCGACACCGCTAACACTAATGGATCTACGTCAATATTACGAGAAGTCCTATTAATACGTCATCCATAACCGTTGTGTCGAAAACGTGTCACGCCCGTCTTGCATAATATCAGTTCACCAACCGTTATGTCGGAAAAGTGTCGTCCCACACCATCTTGATAAGAATGCCTGCCTTGTATATTATAAGTTTTATGTGGTTACTGGGCCTACGTCAATATTACGAGTAGTCCAGCTAGCCATCGTTGATATTTGTCTCGCATATAATGGACCTACGTCAATATTACGAGAGTCTTTCATATGCAGTATTATGTAAGAGTGTTATACCCATCCCGTCAAATAGATATGCCTCTAGTATTAACTCTCTTCCATTAAGTTAATAGCCCCCACATCTACCATCTGGTGCTACTTGACCTACGTCCATATTACGAGAAGTCAAGTCTAGCAGTCTTTTCATTCTTTTGTCTCTCTATCTCTTCTACTCTGTGGAGTTTTTCATATTCGTCATGAATAGCTCCCCCACCTCTATCAACTCTTCTGGTGCTACTTGACCTACGTCAATATTACGAGAAGTCAAGTGTTCTGCCAAGGTCCACGATCATGTACCCTGGGGTGACACAATTAAATGTCATGCAAATAGGTAGTTATTCTGCACAATAGAACACTGTATACAATTATTACATACTAATGCTGTTTTGCCTTCTTTTCTTTTCAGGGTGAGGTACGCTTGCTGCCAAGGTTCTCGATTCTGCACCCTAGGATGACACAATTAAATGTCACGGAAAAAGATAGATATTCTCCGCAATGACACTGTATAAAATTACTACATACTAATGCTGTTTTGCCTTCTTTTCTTTTCAGGGTGAGGTACGCTTGCTGCCAAGGTTCTCAATCCTTTTCTCGCCTTTTTAAATCAAAAATAAATTTAGGAATGGTTCACGTATTTCGTTTAAAATATAAAATTTCCGCATTCCCGTCAAATCGGAGTTTGGAAAAAATTTCTAACTATTTCAAGTCCCGTATATGTAAATAATTTTCAAACGGTAACAGATATCGTGGTAATTCTTTTTAGATTATCTAAGGATAGGTTTCACCTTTTTAAATAAAAAAAACATATTAAGAATCGGAAGAGTATTCCGTTCAAAATATAAAATTTCCGCATACCCGTCAAATAGGCATTTGGGCAAAATTTCTTACTATTTCAAGTCTCGTAAATGTAAATAATTTTAAAACGGTAACAGATGTTGTGGTAATTCTTTTTACATATTCCAAGGATAGGTTTCGCCTTTTTAAATCAAAAATAAATTTAAGAATGGTTCAAGAATTTCGTTTAAAATATAAAATTCCCGCATTCCCATCAAATCGGAGTTTGTAAAAAATTTCTAACTATATCAAGTCCCGTAAATGTAAATAATTTTCAAACGGTAGCAGATATCGTGGTAATTCTTTTTAGATTGTCTAAGGATAGGTTTCGCCTTTTTAAATAAAAAAACAAAGTAAGAATCGGAAGAGTATTCCGTTCAAAATATAAAATTTCCGCATACCCATCAAATCGGCATTTGGTCCAAATTTCTTACTATTTCAAGTCTCGTATATGTAAATAATTTTCAAACGGTTACAGATATTGTAGTAATTGGTTTTTTTTTTAGATTTAGTAAAGATAAGAATTGCAGCTTTAAATTGAACAGACCTTTAGAATTGGTATACTATTTCATTCATAATCAAAATGTTCTGTGAACCCGTGAAGTCGGTATTACGGCAAACGTATTGCAGCCCTGTAATTCTGCTTTATTATATAATATTAACGGAAAGGTCCTTTTCCGAAAATTTGATTGGTTATTCTGCGCAATAGGACACTGTATAAAATTACTACATACTAATGCTGTTTTGCCTTCATTTCTTTTCAGGGTGAGGTACGCTTGCTGCCAAGGTTCTCGATCCTGTACCCTGGATATCATATTTGCAACAAACAATGTATGTTTCTAATTCATTATTAATGGTATTTTGCCTGGTTTTCCTCTCTTTTCTTTTCAGGGTGGGGTACGCTAGCTACCAAGGTCCTCGATCCTGTACCCTGGGATGCCTATGGCATGCTAAAAGGTAGCTGAAGACACTGGCAACTGACTTATTTTGCACATTTGTTTATTCTTTGTTTTCTCTTTTCATTGATTGATTGATTTTTTTGGTGTTTAACGCCACTTTAAACAATATTTCAGCTATATCATAGCGACCAGTTTTAGTGGTGGAGGAAGCCGGAGTACCCGGAGAAAACCACCAA
>MJUT01041576.1:517849-528030 GCA_002080005.1 Gigantidas platifrons
CTGTTGGAATGTTGATGGCTTGGGCGTCACTGTTGAGCTGGTCTGTTTGGAATGTTGATGGCTTGGGCGTCGCTGTTGAGCTGGTCTTTTTACGTTGTTTCATCTATAGAGGGGTTGATGTCGACTGTCGGTGTTTGTACGCAAGTTTTATTGTCACCAACGGCTTCCCTTTTCGCCTTCGGCTGGTCCATACTTTGGGCGTTTCTTCTCCTGGTGGAAGGTGAGAGGTGCTTTTTTTCTGGGCCCGGATGGCAGCTTCTCCTGTCTTTTCAACGGGTTTCCCAGCCTTGATCCACACCAACTTGACCGATACAGCGTTGGAATTAACTTGCAGGTCCCAAGTTAATTTCTTTCCATTTATCCCTGTGTGCTTGAGACCAGTTCGACAGGTAAGTCCATTGTTGAATTGAGTTGATTTCTGCTCACTGTAGAGATGTATCTGCTAGTCAAGTCTAGATCCGAATGTAACTTTACACATCATTATGTTATATATAACTCTGGATCGGCTTGGGTATTACAATTTGATATGTATTTATTTTATCTCTTTGTACCTTTATTTTCTTTAGATAATAAGCTTGGGTAGGCACCGATTAAATAGGTTATACAAAATTATCACCGATAGTTTATAAATGGATTTATCAATTAAATATATTTGATGGCCCTTTGATTGTATTCCTTTCATTTGCCGATTTCCTTTGTATACATTTACAATCAAATATTTTTTTTAAAATATTAAAGTTTAATTAGTAATATTAGTCATGTAATTTCACAATAAAAATTAAAAAAAAACAAACAAAAAAAATAAAAAAAATGCGATCTTTAATTATAGTTTTTTTCCCAAATGTTACCGACAAGGGACAGAAATATTTACTGATTTTTACAGATAATTGAACACGTTTTTCATTGAATGACTAAGGTTTCTTTCCAAATTTTAAGCTTTATTCCCGTATTTGTCCTCCACACGATCGGGTCGAAAGTTGATTCGAATTATATACCCGAACTATTTTTTTTCAGGAGTCAAAAGGAGCGCGGATTATATACGGCCGTTTACGGTAAATACGATATTTTGTGCAATCATTGTGGTGAATATGGTCATATAGAACGTGAATGAGGAAGAAACAACCAGGAAGGAATATGGTGATTATTTTCATGAAATCCTAGAGGGTAGAAATTCTCGGGACAACTCAAATTTGGTTGGCGAGACAGAACGTAAAGACACCCACAGGACAAGTTGAGAGTAACCATACTACAGACGACAAAGATTCAGTAAATGTTTTACTAGGGGCTTCTAACTGTAAAAGACTGTTGTATAAAATAGTCAACGATAATGTCGCACTGGACAAGGGGGATAGACTAGTACCACCATTAAGAACAACAAGGAACATGCACAATCTATCTTTCCAAATTCCATCTAGCAGAAGCGACTATAGGAAATTCTCCTATTTCCCTAGAACAATCAGGGACTGGAACTCTCTACCACCAGATATTGTGTCAGCCAAAACGCTTGATGCCTTCAAGGCTCAAGTATCCGGACTTCCACATTAAATGTACATAGACTAGTATTTTAACTGTATTTTAACTGTATATTTTGTTGACAACTCAGTCAGCTTTTAAAAGTTTCTGTACTACATGCGTACTCCACATGGCAGAACAATCAACTTGTTGATGGTGGCCATTATGAGGCAGAAGCAGAAGAGAAGACTTGGAACAATTTTACCCAGTTGCATAAATGCCTCAATTTCAGATGTCACATTAGAAAATATAGATAAGACAATAAAACTAGCCAAATCCAAAGTGCTTAAAAAAACTGTAGATAATATTAGTTACACCGTGTGTTAGTGATCTAATACGTTATATACGGGGTCAGTAAATTCCATATGGGGCGAAACGTAGCCCCATATGGAATTTACTGACCCCGTATATAACGTATTAGGTCACTAACACACTGTGTAACGAATATATCTTACCGACTACCCTTTGGATTTGAAGTTCTGAGTTTATTCTTACTTTTATGAGTCTATACTCAATAATTCATAACATAATTGAAAAATACAAACTTTCGATATTTTATATCACAGAAAAATATCACATAATGTTCAGCAAGAACAGTCAAATTTTTCACAAAAACAATAAACGGTTTTCAAAACCATGGAAAGAATGTTTAAAGAACACAAGTAATTTCCCAAAATATATCAAGTCAACTATTACTTATTAATGGTAATTTACTAACATTGTATGAAATTTACTAACCCTCTATGAAATTTACTAACCCTGTATGGAATTTACTAACCCTGTATGAAATTTACTAGCCCTGTATGAAATTTACTAACCCTGTATGAAAAACATACAAGAGACTCAGACACCCTGTATGAGTTATACAGGGCGTCCACGTGTTCACGCTAAACCAATCATCTTACATTTATGTAGGAGGTAAGATATAGTAGTAATATCGACTTTACAAAGTCTAAAGGTGATCATGACCAGGTTAATATTAATCTTACACATTCCAGGTTAATATTAATCTTACACATTCCAGGTTAATATTAATCTTACACATTCAATACAACAAGTAAAAAGTAATTTCCCGAATTCTGTTATTGGTATATGTACTTTTCTCCCTCGAAAAGGGAAAGGTTCAAACATAACAAAATATAATGAAACAGTTTGTAACTAGATTAACACGACGGGTGCCACTGGTGGAACAGGAAATGCCTACCTGTCCGGAGCACCCGACATCACCCCGGTTTTTAGCTCGCCTGACCCAAAGGGTCATGTGAGCTATTGCGTCCGTCATAAACTTTTTCAAAAATCTTCTCTGAAACTACTAAACCAATTGAAACCAATCTTGGTCTGAATCATCACTAGGGTGTCTAGTTTCAAAATTGTGTCCTGTGATGCCGTGCACCAACCAACATGGCCGCTGTTACTAAAAATAGAACATGTGGTAAAATTGCAGGTTTTGGGGTAACAACTCAAAAACCGTTAAAGATAGCTCAAATTGATTTTTTTTGTTTATATTAAAAGTTGCCAATGTTCGATGTTGTATACTAATAAAATGTTCTGAACAAGAAGCCAGGTTTAAAAAATATGTTATAATGTCGTAATTAATGAAAAGAATTCGAGTGTCTTGATGAAATTGCCATTAACACACCTAATTATAAGCCGGCTTCTTTTCCGAAGTTTACCGGACACTGATAACTGCTATAAATAACCAGAAAACGTGTTGCAGGTAAATATTGGTTAGAATTAATATAATTTAAGAAATATATCTATGAAATTGGATCCCAGGGTAATCAGTTAATATTATATAATGGTATTAAGAATTACAATTAAAATCGTAAATACGTGATGAAATCAATAAAAACAAACCCAAACATATTGTACGACATGTGCTTTTTCTTCAGCAAACAATTTTGCCCATGCGCAAACGCTTTACCGAATGAGGTCTCTGTGTAGGTCATCAATGGTCATATGATTATATTCATGAATGTATGGATATTGATCAATATTGTGCCGGGTAAACATTGGAGTCTTGACTGGATGAAAGAAAATCAAAGAGACGTATTTCCTTCGTTCTAGGCTATTTACATATGATATTATGAAAAAATTCAACTGCAATTAGAATAAAACATCAAATATTGGTAACTTTTAATATAAAAAAAAAAGTAATTCCGACAGCTTGTATGCCTTTAATAATATCAAAATTCTGACATGGGGTTAAAATAATCAGCACAGCAAGATATACCTACCCTGCAATTTTGAAGTAAATCTGATTACCCACCTTGGAGTTATTGCCCTTTTTTCATCAAATTTTTTTAATTTTAATACTTTTCGTCTTATATTTCAACAATTATAAGAGATAAAGATTAAGTTTAAATTGCAAAAATGTGCAGCATGTAGAGATCTACCTACCCTGCAATTTTGAAGTAAATCCCATTACCCATTTTGGAGTTGTTGCCCCTTTTTCATAAAATTTTCAAAATTTTAATACTTTTCGTCCTTTATTTCAAAAACTATAAGAGATAGATGTTACGTTTAAACTGCAAAAAAGTTCATCATGTCAAGATCTACAAAAAAAAGTTCCACAATTGAAAATGCCAGACAACGGTGTGAAGAGTTATTCCTCTTGAAATGCGTTTTTTGTTGTTGACTTCACTGCTTTTGGTTACTCAAATAATCAAAGGGAAGCAACTCTATTACAAAATGTGAAGTAGCATAAGCTAAATTTTGAGAATCATTGACATTTTATGTTTTTTTACACCAATGTTGATAACTTACATTAAAGGGGAACCCCTGCCCAAATTTTTTTTGGAGAAGGGGTTTGCAATGACGAGGGCTACATTTGTTATTTTTGACAGAAGTTATCAAGTTTTATTGACTAATGTTGTTTTTATACCCAGGTGAGCTATACAGGCTACTAGTTAGTGGGGTTAGTGCTACCCGGACTGTAGTTTTATGTGTATGTTTTGTAGATCGTTGTTTGTCCTTTTGTACTTTCTCTTTTTGCCAATGTGTTGTCTGCTCTTCTTCGATATACGGATTCTGATTACCTTTTGGAATCTTCAAACTCTTCTTATATTGATTTTTTTACTTATCAACCAATCAAAAAAATCTCTCAACCTATTTATATTTATAGAAATGTATATAATATAATAAATAAATAAAGTGCAATATTATCATTTAAAACCTGAAGCAATACAAAAAAATATATCGCTGAATTCCATAATTTTACAATCTTTTATTTGTCTGCAACATTTTAGTTATATCGCAGCTCTCAGTTTTAACGGTGGAGGAAATCGGAGGACCCGGAGAAAACAACCAGCCTGTCGCAAGTCACTGACAAACTTTATCACATAATGTTGTACAGCTCGCTCTGGTCGAGATTCGAACTCACACCAGTGGTGATGGGCACTGATTGTATATGTAGTTGTAAATTCAACTAGCATACGATCACGACCACGACGGCACTTGCAAGTCAATACAGACCCTTGACACACTGATATACACACCCTTGACACACTGATATACACACCCTTGACACACTGATATACACACACATGCCATCGTTCCTACAAAATGAATACACGAATACTAGTTTATTAAAGTAGAACAAATATTAAATTACGACACTGGTGAAGATACAAATCGGGGTTTGGATGTTTTGTCTCTCTACTGAATTTGGTGTAGACGAAAGTGCACTGTCTGGGGGCATTAAATCTTCATTTTACGTTATCGGAACAAGTTACAATTTCGTCTCTAATTTTCGTACAACCTTCAACGCTAACATGGACACCCAAAGAGTCAGTATTATCAAATATGATATGATTTTACTACATCACCTTGTTTCCTGATCACATCATGAGTATAAGCACATTGAATGTTTTCTATAATATATAACTTTTTCAAAAATATGCTGACATTTGAGACAAAATTGAAGGTACCAAAGGGGTAATCAGAATCCGTATATCGAAGAACAGAAGACAACACATTGGCCAAAAGAAAAAGTACAAAAGGACAAACTATAAAACTAAATATCGAGTAACACGAACCCCAGGGGTAAATTCAGATGCTCCGGAAGAGTAAGCAGTTCCTGCTCCACTAGTGACACCCGTAGTGTTAATCTAGTTACAAACCCGGTGAGATGTCATGGATGAGGAAAGGAACGGGAAGTGTTTACGACAAGTGGAACATATCCGTGTTCATTTGTGACACAGATATTGCATAGCGGTCAACCAAGTCATGGTGATCAGGTACTGTAACATTTGTTGATTTTCGCAACATGAAACATTAATTTTGATGTTATTTCAAATTTGTATCTTTATTGAAATGGCCAAGTTGTTTAAATACAAGCATTTTAAAATTATTTCGCATTATTGATATCACATGAATTCACCATTCACCATTCGCTTTTTCCTACTATTAGTATATGGCACATTTGTATTTTATCAATAGAATTCTTTAACCTATTTCTGGTGACCTCATTAATAATGTAACGTAACACTGCACGTGACAATACGCGGCAAATACAAAACGAACTAAATCACATCAAAACAAGACTGTAGAACGTTTAAAATGGGTTAACTGCAGGGTGATACCACAGGTATCTCCCTGCACTTGTTCAAAATGCACCCAAAGTTTCACCTGAGCTATGCTATTTTAGTCTGCATGTCCAAAAACGTTACGATTACGTTACAAAAATATCAAGAAAATCCACTAAAAATCAATTTTTGTTTTCAAACCGGGGATAAAATTGTTATCTACGTGTCAACCCGTGGGCATTGAGATTGTATCACTATTCGCCTCTGACTACACAGAAAAGCATGAGGGTGGTTCAATCTCAATGCCTACGTGTAGACACGTATGCAACTTATAATATTAACTAACATATCATGGAGTTCTGATAATATAAAGACATTAGGTGTTCTTCACGGGTACAATATAGACACGGATGACATTTGGGAAAAAAACTTTTTTATTGTACATTTTATTCTCACATCGTCTTAACCAATAATATTAACGTTGATCTCTTCACTTTCACATATAAATCGGTTCTTGTCAACACAGGGTACGTCGTGCCATTCAAACGCGTCATCATGCAGCATAAAGACACAGTGTTCCTCATGACCCTGATGATCTGGTTGGTTCGGTCCCCAGTTTGTATAGTTAAGTGTTGTGATAGTATCCACCCATTCCCACACATTCGTCTGAGCTTCATCTGTTAATCCGATAAAGTAGTCATGCTTAAGACCTGAAAATAATGTAATGTGTTTTAGGACAGATTTCACATGTGGAGCAGGCTTAAGACCTGAAAATAATGTAACGTGTTTTAAGGCTGATTTCACATGTGGAGCAGGCTTAAGACCTGAAAATAATGTAACGTGTTTTAAGGCAGATTTTACATGTGGAACAGGCTTAAGACCTGAAAATAATGTAACGTGTTTTAAGGCATATTTTACATGTGGAACATGAACTGTTTATTCATCGGTTGCCCTAGAGTTTGCCCCGGTTTTTAGTGGGGCTCATGTTGCTACATGATTTCAACGGACGATGAAACCTTGATCAATGCAGAGGTATCACATATATTTTTGTCAACATACCCGACGGGTGTCTTTAGTGGAGGAGGAACTGCTCACCCTTCCGGAGCACCAGAGTTCACCCCCGGTTTTTAGTGGGGCTCATGTTCCTCGATCTTTAGTTTTCTGTGTATGTTTCGTAGATCGTTGTTTGTCCTTTTGTACGTTTTCTTTTGTCCATTGTGTTGTCTGTTCTTCTTCGATATACGGATTCTGATTACCCCTTTGGTATCTTCAATCCTTTCTCAAATGTCAACATATTTTACATATATGAATTATAGAAACAATTCAATGTGCTTATTATACTCATGATTTGGTCACGAAACAAGGTGATGTAGTAAAATCATATCATATATGATAATACTGACTCCTTGTGTGTCCATGTTAGCGTTGAAGGTTGTGCGAAGATTAAAGACGAAATTGTAACTCTTTCGATTCCGATAACGTAAAATGAAGAGTGTAATACCCCATGTAAACGCACAGTCAGTGTTTGTACACCATTGTTTGTCCTTTTCTTTTGGTTATTGTATTGTCTGTCCATACCGCTTCTGATTACCCTTTTGAAATCTTCACACTTTTCTTTCAGAGAGTGTGAGCTGTTGCCAGGCCAGCAGTCTTTCAGCTATTCATGTCGAGAACAAGCTACATGTCGATGAAATGATGATGATGTGTACTAGACCAACATGCTTACTTGGGTTTTTATAATGCTAGCTAACGGAAACAACAGTAGTCGGATAGACTTGTCGCTCCCCTTGGACACGGTATTCTAATTCCAAGCCAACAAATCTTAATTCTTGCTCCTTAATATTGGAGAGCTTGGCGTAGAAGCAGGAAATACGAATTTTATATTTTGACAACACTCGAAGCGAGAACTCTAAACAGGACACCGTGGATGAGGTTAAGGATTACAGTAACATTTTTGTATCTTGTGATCAGCACCTTCTTGATGAGGTTTTTCTGTTCGCTAAATAAATGGACGACCCCCCCCCCCCGATAAAAAATCAACCAACTGGAAGTAACACTAGTGTCACAGTCAGGGTTAACAATTCATGTCCAGTATATATACATGCTTGTTTACTACCAAATATAGATTCACATATCATTATGACAGTTTGATCGGGTCGTCGTTTAAAGTGTTATTGCCCCGTTGCGAACCCTCCTATATGTTAAATGCATTTGCAATGTATCTCCTTTTTATCTTCTTTTAAGTTTTATTTAGCCTTAATCTTATTTGTATATATGTTTTTCACGTTCAAGTATAGCTGAAATATTGCTATCGTTGGCACAAATCACCAACCAATCATATGTACATGTAGCATGCGATGTACAGGCTGAACGCTACAAACAATACATACCTCTCAATTCATTTCTTAAAAATTCTTGTGTCTCCGCATCATGTATCTCAGCTAAATGGCTGCCAAACACTCTGCAGTGGAACTGAAATAAAGAACATAAATACAGTTGTGATTGATGGTGCGTCCCCCCCCCCATTTATTATGTCACAGGAAACCAGACAAGACCATCACCTGTGGCAAGTCACTGACAAACTTTATCACAAAATGTTGTATGGGGTACACCTCGTAAATGTGCGGGATTCGAACTACCAAATACTCTACAGTGAAACTAAAATGGTGGTACGTTTTTTTCCCATTTATTATGTCACGTTTAAAATCATTTTTATTTTGCGCATAGTAGCCGCTACAAAGGGCTGAAATATTAGAGTTATGGTGTTTAACGCCACTTTCAACAATATTTCAGTTACTTCGGGGCGGTCTGTATTATTAATGGAGGAAACCGGAGTAAATCATCGACCTGTCGCAAGTCAGTGACAAACTTTTACACATAATATTGTATAGAGTATACATCGCCTGAGCGGGATTCGAACTCACAACGTTAGTGGTGATATGCACTGATTGCAAAAGTAATTGTAAATCCAACTACCACACGATCACGACCAGGACGGTCTTATTCAAGAATGCTTAATGTTAAATTATGATATACAAATGTATATACATGTATTTAAATAATGTTGAAACTAAATGTACATTGTATGAAAAAATAAATCTTTATAAAATGTAAGTTAAGAAGAGTTTGAAGATAACAAAGGGAGGTAATCAGAATCCGTATATTGAAGAAGAACAGGCAACACAATGACCAAAAGAAAAAAGGACAAACAACGATCTACAAAACATACACATACAACTAAATATCAAGTAACACGAACCCACTAAAAGAGGCCGGGGTGACATAAAGTCCTCCGGAAGGGGAAGCATTTCCTGCTCCACTAGTGACACCCGTCCTGTATGTTGAAAAATGTATGTGATTACCTCAGCATTGATCCAGGTTTCCTTTGTGTCTATTTTGTTTTTTCCCTGGACAAACCATCTTTGTAACTAACAAGGGCTCCAAAGTTAAGGTACAATGGGCTGCTTAGGATAATATCAAAACAGGTGATTGTAATATAAGAAGACTTTGGAGACACCAAAGGAATAATCAGAATCCGTATATTGAAGAATGGCCAAACGAAAAAGGACAAAAGGACAAACAACGATCTACAAAATATACACATAAAACTAAAGGTCAAGTAACACGAACCCCACTAAAAAAACAAAGGGTGAACTCAAGTGATCCGGAAGTGTAAGATGTCCCTGCTCCACTAGTAACGCCCGTCGTGTATGTTAAAACAAATATCTGTGATTACCTCTGCATTGATCCAGGTTTCCCTGTCCGTTGAAATCATGTAGCATCTGTCACGAAAATGGTGCCAACCGTGACGACATGGATCATTAACATCATTAGGAACTGAAATCCAGATCAGAAGAATGTTTTATCCATCATTGTCCAATCTTCCGGCATATTGTGTTGAGTTTTCTCTGCGCTATTGGTATGTCTTATTATTATTATCCATATCACTAATGGCTTAAATTTCATGCACCGGAAACCAATACATGGTTAAATCTGCAGAAAATTGGATGCGCGGTAATCTGGAACGATTTACAGATTCCATGTCAACTCGTACCTTTTCCAACTCGTACCCAATTTCCGGTTATGAATGTTAACAAATTATTGGACACCTATTATCATATTATGATTTTTTTTTAAAAACCT
>MJUT01041576.1:532902-551414 GCA_002080005.1 Gigantidas platifrons
CAGTTGTTTGTAGGAGGGGCTCATGCCTTTTTAACATTATTTGTTGTTGTTTCCGTGTAGTGGTGTCCAGCGCATGTTGTGTATTTGTTTTGTTTTTCTTCTTTTTGTGTACCTTATGCTACCATTTTCTCTCGATTGTCCAATTTTGATTTGCCCGTTCGTTATTCTCTAGCATTTGCTATGAATAATTTACGTTTCACTAACATCTGCTATGGTCGTAGAATAAGGATATCTAAGTGACAGGGGGCCCGGGTGGCTCAATGAGTTAGGTAGTTGGATCTAACAACTCCTACAAGCCTATCACCAATACGGCGTGGGTTCGCGCCCAGCTTTGTAAATTACAAAAAAAGGTGCACTCGACTCGCAGCCACAAATGATAAAGTTTACCAGTTGCTTGCCCGTGATCGGTGGTTCTCTCCGGGTACTCCGACTTCCTCCACCACTAAAATGGTCGCCATGATATAGCTGAAATATTGTTGAAAGTGGCGTTAAAACACCAAAAATCAAATTAAATCTAAGTAAAATATTGTCTAGCAGACTCGTTGTTACTAGTTATACAACATTAAAATCTGCCACCAAGTTTAGAATAATAATTTACTTTAACCCTCACTTCCAATCTAATTAAAATTAAATCTCCACTATTGCTCCCTATTTTCTGATGGTTATTAACTAGTCGCCGCGTGAGAGGTCTAAAAACGTTCACGTCAGAGGTCAGAGGTCAACAAGAATGTATTATAAATTGACCAATCTGCGACTCTTCTACAAAATCCAACAGACAAGAAAAGCATATGCGTCCTGGGAAATACCCGATAGACACCGAATGTATCTATGGACCAATATAACAATATCATCAGGCAGAATAAGACAATAAAGAACAAAATTACATGAAAATGATAAAATCTTCCAACTCCACGAAATAGATGAAATACTGCTAAAGTTGGCATTAAACACCAATCTATCATAGATTAGAATGCATATTTATTTCAGTTTAAATGTAGAGTATTTGGTGGTCATCTCGCTGAAATACATGATGCCGAGACAAACGAGTTCATCAAGGATCGATTGTTAAAGGAAAACTCGTTTGGTATGTATTAGTAACAGGGATAATAATAGTAAGTCTGCTAACATTGTGTAAACAATGTACTTTTGTTCCCCCATTTTGTAGTATTGTGTTTGTTTGATACATCGTATGACCTCTAGTCAAACTGTCTGCGCTATCAATACATTGAACTATTAATATATATGATATTTATGTTAAGGGCAACTTTGTGGTTATTTGGAAGTGACGTCAGTATTCTATTGGTGAAGGATAGTCCGTAGTAAGAATAGTTTAAAGATAATACACTAAAGGGATAATCAGAAGCCGTCAATCGAAGGACTGACAATAAAATGGCCAAAATAAAAAATGATATAACAAACATTGTACAGAATACTACCGATCGAGCAACACGAACTCACTAAATCCGGTAGTGAACTCAGGTGCTCCGGAAAGGATGACCAGTTCCTGTCCCACAAGAGACACCCGTCGTGTTACTATTGTTACAAACCCGATGATAAGTCATGAATGAGAACGGACCGGATTGTGTTATATCCTTCGCTAACGAGGTGAATAATAACGACAGTTCTTGACAAGGTGTACCCGACTGGTACCTTTACTAGACACTTCCGTTAGTAACGGTTCTAGTTTCCTTATCGGCCCTTTATCCTGATATATCAGTCAGAGAGCCGGTCGTATTGAGGGGTGATATCAGGACCAAGGGATGGTGAGGGATCTGTGTGATAATCTCGATATATCTAATGAATCATGTAATGCCATTGGATGATGCACACACAATTAAAGCAGATAGTTATGCTTTCTTATGATATCTTACAGCACAAGGTCATCACTTCTACATAGGATTAACAGATGAAGCACAACTTAATGTCTGGGAATGGGTTGAAAGTAGGACAACACTTAACTATACAGACTGGGGAACCAAGCCTCACCAACAACCAGATCATTTTCGTAATGGAGAACACTGTGTTCTCTTGTATGCGAACGATGGCTATGCTTGGCATGACGCCGACTGTCACCACATGAACCAGTTTATATGTGAAGAAGAAGAAACAGACGTCAATATCATTGGTTAATTCGATAATAGTTCAAAAGTTAAATTGATGAAATAAATTTGTTATCATTCTTTGCACATTTATTTTTGTGTTTAAAATGAGTATAGTTTAACTGAATTCAGCAATTTCTAAGCATTAAGGATAGAATAACAGCAGAAACGACATTAGAGTCCTGTCCCAACGAAACTTACCTCTAAATCGACAAAAGAAGTCGTTAACTTGCAGGATTTTATTTTATTTTTTATTTTTGGTATTTTAACGTCACTTTCAGCAATATTTCAGCCATGTCATGGTGACCAGTTTTAGTGGTGGAAGAAGCCGGAGTTCACGGAGAGAACCACCGACCATGGGCAACCTACTGGTAAACATTATCACTTGTCGTCACCTGTGCGTCGTCGTCGTTGTCGGCGGCGTCGGCGTCGGCGTCCAATGTTAACGTTTGCGTTTAGGTCGAATGTAGACAAACTACTTGGCTCAGGCTGATGAAACTTCACATGTGAGTTCGGCGTCCAATGTTAACGTTTGCGTTTAGATCGAATGTAGACAAACTACTTGGCCCAGGTTGATGAAACTTCACATGTGAGTTTGTCGTGGACAGTTAAAAACACCGCACACAAATATAGGTCACAGTGACCTATTATTTCTGCCTGAATAACTTCGACATTTTTGCGTTTACGTTTGCGTTTAGGTCCAATGTAGACAATTACTTGGTCCAGGTTGATGAAACTTCACATGTGAGTTTGTCGTGGACAGTTAAAAACATCGCACACAAATATAGGTCACCGTGACCTACTATTTCTGCCTTAATGACTTCGACATTTTTGCGTTGACGTTTGCGTTTAGGTCAAATGTAGACAAACTACTTGGTCCAGGTTGATGAAACTTCACATGTGAGTTTGTCGTGGACAGTTAAAAACACCGCACATAAATCAATGTGACCTACTATTTCTGCCTGAATGACTTCGACATTTTTGCGTTAACGTTTGCGTTTAGGTCCAATGTAGACACACAATTGGTCCAGGTTGGTGAAACTTCATATGTGAGTTTGTCGTGGAGGGTTAAAAACATCGCACATAAATATAGGTCACTGTGACCTACTATTTCTGCCTGAATGACTTCGACATTTTTGCTTAGACCTGTTTTACTATTACATTTATATGTCTATTTTGAATACCATTAAATGGTTTTCTTATGGCTAAACTGAAGTATTGTTCTTAACCAAATTAAACACTAACCACATGATTATGACATTCACATGTAACTATAGATTGCACAGGCGAGGTGGATGGTCTGCCTTGCGACTAGCTATTTTTGTAATTTACAAAGCCGGGCGCGAACCCATGCCGTATTGGTGATAGGCGTGTATGAGTTGTTAGATAATCCAATTACCTACCTCATTGAGCCACCCGGGCCCTCTAAACTTGCAGAATGCTTGCCACTCTCCAAACATGCTACCACGTTGATCCACCGTCATACGTTCCATACTATATCCTTATACTCCTGATAGACCAGACATTGTCCGTGCGAATAAGGACAAAGAACAAAAAATGATATACACTACACTACAAATAAAGATTGTTTGAGCATCACAAACCCTATTAAACACTACGGGTGATTTCAGATGCCCCGCATGGACACTAATGCGCAGGTATTAACCTTATAAAATGGTACTGTTAACCTTTGGTTAATATGTAACACGTATTGACCTAAACATCAGAAACGTTAACTTAAGGACAATAGCTGCGAGTATTGACCTGCAAAGTAGTTTGACAAGTATTGACCTAAACATCAGAAACGTTAATTGATGGAGAATAGCTGCGTGTATTGACCTGCAAAATAGTATCGCTAACTGATGGACAATAACTACGTATATTGACATGCAACGTAGTTTAACATATACTGATCTAAAATAAGAAACGTCAACTGATGGATAATGATTACGTGTTTGGACCTGTAAAGTAGTTTGACATAGTTGGTTGGTTGGTTCATTGTTGGTTTATAGTATTTAACGCCACTTTCAACAATATTTCAGTTATATCGTGGCGGTCAGTTTTACATACATAGTATATTGACATAAAATCAGAAACGATAACTGATGGACAAAATCTGCGTGTATTGACCTGCAAAGTAGTATCGTTAACTGGTGATAAAGTAATACAATTACCTGATGAATAATAGT
The DNA here is from genome assembly GCA_002080005.1 of Gigantidas platifrons. Classification (NCBI taxonomy): domain Eukaryota; kingdom Metazoa; phylum Mollusca; class Bivalvia; order Mytilida; family Modiolidae; genus Gigantidas; species Gigantidas platifrons. The sequence goes on from MJUT01041576.1 coordinate 537,191, forward strand.
CACTTTTAATGACGCATTAAGTGGAACTGTTAATTCACTACTGGAGCAGGAACTGCTGACCCACCCGGAGCACCAGAGTTCACCCCCGGTTTTAGTGGGGTTCGTGTTACTCGATCTTTAGTTTTATGTGTATGTTTTGTAGATCGTTGTTTGTCCTTTTTCTTTTTGTCATTATGTTGTATGTTTTTTTTTATATACGGATTCCGATTACCTCTTTGGTCTCTTCAAATTCTTCGTAATGTTAATCTTGGTACAAGTGACCGACTGCATGGTACTAGAGGTGGTGGTCTATTTTATTTCAGTGAGAAACCGGAGTACCAAGAGAACAAAATCGGCAAGTCACTGACAAACTTTATCATATAATATTGTACCGAGTACACCTCGTCTGAGCGGGATTCGAACTCACTACTTTAGTGATGAAAATCACTGAATGCACAGGTAGTTGTAAATCAACTGAAACAACAGTTTAGCAGAGAAACAGCGAATACCAATTGTATTGTCTGTGGTTTGACTGTGGCTCGAACACACGATCAACCCAACTCGAGGCGAGCACGCTACCCATAACACCACCCATGTAGTATAGTTGTGGTATTTGTGTTGCTTCAGCATTCAGTGATGTAGCACTACAAAAGATCCATCTCAGTATGTTGGTTTGTTACAAAGCCAAAACCACCCACAACTCATCAAAAATATATTGTTCTCGTCGTTATGAAGCAAAAGAATTAAGTGTATTCGTGTTATTCAATCTTTAGTTTTATGTGTATGTTTTGTAGATCGTTGTTTGTCCTTTTTCACTTTATCTTTTGGCCATTGTGTTGTCTGTTCGTCTTCGATTTACGGATTCGGGTTACCGCTTTGGTATCTGCAAACTCTTCTATAAACTAAGACTCGTTTGGAATACAAAAACAAATCTCCAAAGAATGATTACAAATTTATTTTATTTCATAAATTTGACCTTTCGAACTATTATCGAACTAACCAATGATATTAATAGCTGTTGTTTCTTCTTCTTCACATATAAACTGGTTCTTGCGATCACAGTCGGCGTCATGCCAATCATAGTCATCGTTTGCCTGTAGGATCACACAGTGTTCGTCGTTATGGTAATGATCTGGTTGTGGAGGCTTGGTTCCCCAGTTTGTATAGTTAAGTGCTGTTCTACTTTCAACCCATTCCCAGACATTAAGTTGCGCCAAGTCAGTTAATCCTATGTAGAAGTGGACACCAGGCGCTGTAAGATACCATAGCAAAACATTAATATGTGCTTAAATTGTGTGCATCATGTGACTATCCTTCACCAACAGAACACACAGTCTCTTCCAAATAACCACAAAATTAGAACCCTTAAACATCATATATATTAATAGTTTTGTGCATTGAAAATGTATATACAGAGGCCACACAATGCATCAACCAAACAAAATTGGGGACAAAAGTAAATTGTCAACACGATCTTAGCAAACTCACTATTATCATTCCTATTTTTAATACATACCAAACGAATTTTCTTTTACCAACGTATTCTTGATGAAATCGTTTGTCTCGGCATCATGTATTTCAGCGAGATGACCACCAAATACTCTACATCGAAACTGAAATGAATATACATTAAAATCTAAAGTAATTGTGTTTTTATTGTCTTATTCTGTTTGTTGATTTTGTCATATTGGTCCATGGATACATTCGGTATCTATCGGGTACATTCCAAAACGCCTATGCTTGTCTTGTGTGTTATATTTTGTAGAAGAGTCGCTGATTGGTCAATTAATAACACATTAATGGTGACCTCTGACGTGAGCGGTTTGAGATCTCCCACGCGGCTACTTGTAAATAACCAACAGAAAATAGGGAGCAAGTTTGAAGATTTAATTTCAATTAAATCGGAAGTGCTTGCTAAAGTAAATTATTACAGAAAACTTCATGGCAGTTTGTAGTGTATATTTTCCTCCCCTGTCCAATAGATATCCTCTTTCTACATCCATATATGGAATATTTTTTATTTGGTCGGTAGATATCTAGATATCAAGAGGAGAGGAGTGGTTTAAATAAACCGGTTTAACTCCGTCACCGTTTTATGTCTGTTCCAAACCATGACCTAAATATTCATCGTAGCAATGTCTTTGGTTGGATGTTTGAAGGTTTTATTATTAAGTTTGCTATATCGTCTACAACTACCATTTAACATTTAATTTTCAACTTTAAAAGCCTCGTAAGAGAAGTGAATGATATTATGTGTCTTTACGTTCTGAATTCCGTGTTGTGATTTTCGCTGTGATTTCCGCAAAACAACAATGTTCGGTTCGTCTTTACCTCCAAGTGTGTGTCTATCAATGTTCTTATTAAGTCGATACCTCTGCTGGTAGACTATTAGTCTCCGAGGGTATCACCCGCCCAGTAGTTCGGCACTGACATGCACGCATGGCATGATGAGGATAATCTATTTTTTGGTATCTTATAATAAAACATAATTATGTTGTTACCTCTGCATTTGTCCATGTTTCCTTTTCTTTTGCAAACATGTAGCATCTGTCACGAAAATGGTACCATCCGTGACGGCACAATCCGTCATTAAGTAGTACTAAAATAAAGAAAATAGTCATAGACATTAAACATATTACATCTGTCACGAAAATAGTACCATCCGTCATTAAGTAGTACTTAAATAAAGAAAATGGTCATTATATTCATTAATTAATATACCGATATTAAAGAACCAAACATTTCAGTAGTATATGGGAGTTATCAGCTTTATTAATGGGGGAATCAGAGTTAACTCAGAAATGAGAAAACAGAAATACATGTACCGAAGTTGTCACTAATGGAGCAGGAACTGCTAACTCCCCCGGAGCACATGCGTTCACATCCGGTTTTAGTAGGAACTGCTAACTCTCCCGGAGCACATGCGTTCACATCCTGTTATAGTAGGAACTGCTAACTCTCCCGGAGCACATGCATTCACATCCTGTTATAGTAGGAACTGCTAACTCTCCCGGAGCACATGCATTCACATCCTGTTATAGTAGGAACTGCTAACTCTCCCGGAGCACATGCATTCACATCCTGTTATAGTAGGAACTGCTAACTCTCCCGGAGCACATGCATTCACATCCTGTTTTAGTAGGAACTGCTAACTCTCCCGGAGCACATGCATTCTCATCCTGTTATAGTAGGTTTCGAGCTGGTCAATCTTTTTCTGTGTATTGTTTTAATAGATCATTGTTTGTTCTTTTTAATTGTGGCAGTTGTCTTGTCTGTCCTTTAATTTACGGCTTCTGATTTGGTATCCTCAAACCTTTCATACAAGACTCGCCCTTAGAATGTAACGGAAATGAACGCCTCTTCTACAGAGTGGTATTCTCCTTGCTCATGAAAAACTACTAATTGAGAGTAGTCGTTGTTGCCCTGTTGCAAGGTAAACATTTCTTTCCCTATCCATTTTTCTTTTGGTTATCTAATCAGGTATCCATAAGAAGAGTTTGAAGATACCAACCCATAGGCCCGTCCCTGTGTCATTTATTTACCCACACGATTTATTTCTTGTCGTGAATAACATTTTTCTCCCATTATTACGGCATTTGCACCCCGCTGAACCAGTGGTGGAAAAATATGTAATCCTCTAGAGGATTAAAATGTCTCGTGCCTTTCCCCGCGTGTTGTCAAATAGGTAATTGGCTAGGATTTTGAGATACAATTCGTGCTAAATAATGAGAGAAACAAATTATCCTTCAGTTGCCCATGTGGGTTACGATATTTCTCCACTCTCGAGAGTTAAATTTAAAATTTAACCACTCGCCTGACGGCTTGTAGTTACTTACAAAATTTAGTTTAACTCTCTTGAGTGGAGAAATATCGTAACCCACGGGCAACTGAAGGAGAATCTATATATACATTTCTCATATTACATTAAACAACAATCAATCATTTTATCAGAAAAAGTTATTTAGACATTAGAACACAATTGTAGAATATAAATATGCATTGACAACCGGAAAGAATAATTTGCGTTCAATTTCCATCGAGTTCTAACGAACAGTGCTATAAAGATATGCTCAGAACTGTGATTCCAAAAGTTGTTTTGCAAAGCTTAATTGGTGGGACAAAATAGAGGAATGTATCCGTTTCTCTTCTATTCAGTTGTTTAAAGTGAAATGTGGTTGTTCATGTTGTTGATATTTGTGACTTCTTTATCACCCCTGTTTAAACTTTTCTTTTAAAATCCAATAATATAACAAAAATGAACTCACATGGCCTGGAAAACGTCACGATGCATGACAGAATGACAATTTTCAGTACTGTATACATTGTTTTTTACTAAATTACTTCATATATTGTAATTGTCGGACTATGATAACATTTGTAATTGTCGGACTATGATCAAATTTGTCAACGATACATGGCTTTATCATCAGGTTACTGGGTCACACATTATTTCATAATTTCTAGAACAATATACAGATAATAGTTCCGAACGGTCTGTAGAAATTAGAATGCCTCGAGTCATTTACTATAATTGAACCACATGGGTGGTGTAATGGTTACCGTGTTCGCCTCGACTGCAGTACATCGTGGGTTCACGCCGCGATCGGATCAAATCAAACACTATGAAATTGGTATTTGTTGCTTCTCCGGTAAGCACGCAGCACTATGGAGAAAGAACAGACTGGTTGGCTCGGAATCAGAATAATGTGTCCGAGTGGGGCGACATTTCTATCCGAGGACTGTTGTTTCAGTGATTTAGCGCTGTAAAAATCCAAATAATTGTGAATGCTTAGTACAAAGTGGACCTGATCATCGTCTCATTGAAAATTAACTTGTTCACAAATATGATATAGCTGCAAAATTGCTGAGTTAGCATTGAACAATAATCACTCACTCATTCATAGAAAATTGCCTTGTTCTCGCCATGAAATAGCTGTAAAATTGCCGAGTTGGCATTAAACAACAATCACCAACATATTGAAACTTTCCATGTGCTCGCCATGATGTTGACTACTCCGTCGGAAATACAGGGGTAGGGTTGTCGGGTTTTCAAATTTTGATTTATAAAATCCTAATATGAACTATTGAAAATCACCTTTAAAGTAAAATATTTTTTCTTTTTTTTTCTTTTGACCTGTTAATATGATATTTCTGAGATTTGAGATTAAAAATGATATAATATGTACCTGATGGATTTATCTAACATTTGTTTGTTTGTCGTGAATTTGGTTCTCTTGCCTCCAAAGATTTTGTTTAAATCGTTTGGCTTTCAAAAACGTACCTGAGTGAGGTTATTCCAGAAATTCGTCGTGTGCACATAATTAGATATCTACGTTTTATTATGACCATTAATGACCTTGCTTTTTATTCGCGTTCTAAATTCCAGTTCTTCGTCGTTCTATATCAATGCACTTCAACTTCTACGTTGTTTTAATTTTTATTTCCGTAAACAAGTTGTCCTATATATATATTATTTACAATGTCTATCACCACTAACGTTGTGAATTCGAATACTGCACAAGCGAGGTGTGCTCGATACAACATTATGTGATAAAGTTCGTTAGTTTTCTCCGTGTATTCCGGTTTCCTTAACCATTAAATCTGACCGTCACGATATAACTGAAACATTGTTGAAAGTGACGTTAAACACCGTAGCTCTAACCCAGTCAGTTCTTCGTATTTCTATATTAATTCATGTATATATGTTTTGTAATGTTGTATTGTATTGCTTTACCTGCAAGGGTTTTATTTGCAATAAAGATTATTATATTATATTATTATACAGTAGGTTATATTATGAATACAACAGACTGGTTTATATTTATACAGCAAGAACATTATTCTGCTCCAAAATGCTTTGCCGGTCTATTATGGCTTTTAAGGCCATAATGGACCGGTAAAAGCCATAATGGACCGGGTAAAAGCCATAATGGACTGGTCCATTATGGCCTTCTTCAAAAAGAATGAAGATTACCTAAAATTGAAATTGACTGGTTAATAAAAGTATTAAGAAATGGGTGTTTTCATAATGGACCGATTATATGTCCTCGTTTAAGTCATAATGGCCCTCGGCGTTGCCTCGGGCCAATACAACCTTCCTTGGGACATTATGACTAACCTTGGACATATAACCGGTCCATTATGAAAACACCCATTTATTAATACTATATTAATGCACTTTTACGTTGTTTTATGACTTATTTCCGTGAAAAGTTGTATATATATTATTTTGAGACACAACATGTTTACCACAGTCCGACCATTACAATATATGAAGTAGTTCAGTAAAGAAATAATGTACACAGTACTGAAAATTATAATTCTGTTATGCATCGTGACATTTTTCCAGGTCATGTGAGTTCATTTTTGTTATTATATTTTAATACTAATATGAACTATTTAAAATCCCTTTTTTTTAAAGTAAAAATATTGTGTCATGAAATACCGTTTTTGACCTGTTAATGTTACATTTCTGAGATTTGAGATTAAATATAAAAGTATATGCACCTGATCAATTTACCCAACAATTGTTTATGTGACATGAACTTGGTTATTTAGCTTCCAAAGACATTTATTAAAGAGATAGTGCCTGTAAGGTTAGTAATATTGTTGAAAGTTTTTTTGTGTTTTGATGTTGTTATTGTTTTTGTTTTTGCTTTTTCGTTTTTGCATTGAAAGTTAATATGTACCTCAAAACATGAATAAAAAAGGTTGTGTGGGGCGATTCGACCAAAACAACGTTTTATTCGTTGTTTTTTTGTTTTGTTTTTTTTTTGTGCAGCTTGTCTCCTGGCATCATTTATTATGCATGTCCCAATTTCCGAACTACATGCGCAATGGCACTGATGTTTACAATTCAGCATGAGTTTGATCTCCCAGCGCTTCCTTCAATGTCATCCAAGGTCATTTTGGTTAATTCTTGTTGTATCATATACTATAGGGGCCTTCGTGGTCGTGATCGTATGGTAGTTGGATTTACAACTAGCTATGCAATCAGTGCCTATCACCACTGATGTCGTGAGCTCGAATCTCGATCAGGGCGAAGTGTACAACATTATGTGATAAAATTTGTCAGTGACTTGCGACAGATCGATGATTTTGTCCGGGTCCTCCGGTTTTCTTACCAATAAAACAGACCGCCACAATATAGCTGAAATATGGTTGAAAGTGACGTTAAACACCATCAAACAAACAAACATGTTTCGTTATAATTCGCCAAAACTTTACGACCGCGTGCAGATTTTCCATCGGCAGACATTTTTTTCTGCAATAACAGACTTCGCGCATGCGGAGTAAACGCCACTTGAGGTCATATGAATAGGGGCGTATATGTCGCACAAGATATGTTGTCATGGAAATAAAAGAGAATGGATGGACTTTTAACTTTAAAACTTAGTGTTAAATTATGTTTTTAATGTATTCCTTGTAAAAAATATCTGGACAAAAAAAAAACTCACCAAAATCAACGACATTACCCGTTTAATAATTTGGCTTTTCAATCTTTTGACTTGAAAACGTCCCTGAGTGAGATTATTCCAGAAATGCATCGTGTACACTTCACCATTATGGCCTTACTTTTTATTCTCGTTCAAGATGCCAATAAGTACTTCGTCGTTCTATTTCAATGCACTTCAACTTCTAAGTTGTTTAAATACTTACATCCGTAAACAAGTTGTCCTATATATATTATTTAAGACGTAATATGTATATATTTCATTACATAATTTAAGTTCACGTTGTTTATCAGTTGTGTCAACATGGCGGATACAAAGGAAAAGATGTGTAACTCAATAGAAGGATTTGTAGAAAGTATTGTCGATAGCAAAGTCAAAATATTAAACGAAACAATTGATAACACGGCGACAACTCTACGTCAAGAAATTAACTCAACATTTTGTAACAGAGTCGAACTTCGTGTTCTCAGGTTCTATTGATTGATTGATTGATTGATTGATTGATTGATTGATTGATTGAAGATATTGTTTAACTCCTCGTCTTCCTGAATATACATGTTATATTTGCCAGTGGATGCGAAGCAAATAACATCCAATCAATCAATTGCCATGTAATTGTTAGAGTGTTCGAATCGAGAGTGACAGACCATAAGTCTGATTCCCAAAATAGTGATTGAATAGTGTGATGATACCAAAGGGAGGTAATCAGAAGCCGTGATTTAAAGGATAGACAACACAATGAACAAAACAGGTGCAAAACTACAAACTATTATCTTCAAAACACTCTACAGAAAACTAAAGATCGAGGAACACAAACAAAAATAAGAGCCGGGGATGAACTCGTGCTTCCGGAAGAGTCAGCAGTTTCTGGTATTTGTTTACCATTTAGACATTTTGCTTGGACAATATTGATAACGAAAGAGATACATGCACATTAGTAAGATATATATTCATATCTAACACACCAAAATTGTCTGGATTTCATTTGTTACTATTATATTGCATATGTTTATGTTGTCAATAAAGTGAGTGGCATGTGTGAGTGGAAGTGAATTTATGCATGTTTTTTTTTATGTTTGTTTATATCTGTATTGCTGTTGGAGATCGAACTAACAAGAGGGGATGACTGTGTTTCCATTAACGAGTTTCACCCCACCACATATATGTCACTGTCCCATCGATCTGCTGTAAGAGGTGGTTGTTCGGCGCTTTGTTGATATCGTTGATAACGAAAGAGGAAATATAATGTCAGCCATCACTCTGGAAAATACCGGAAGCGATATATAGAGGTTACAATTTCTTCTCAGCGATGTCTCATTAATTCGAATATCATGATTACATGGATGTAAAACAGGATATGTTTACTTTAATTTATTTTACAGGGAGGCGTCGTGCGCGCTAAATTTGTAAAACATGATATATTTATTTGAACTTATTTTACAGAGACGCGTCGAGCGCACTAAATTTGTAACGCATGATACCCAGTATATTTATTTGAACTTATTTTCCAGAGACTCATCGAGCGCGCAAAATTTGTAAAACATGATATATTTATTTGACCTTATTTTCCGGAGACGCACTAAATTTTAAATTCGATATTTTCGTTTTTTTTAAAGATGTAAAAGAGTATGTTACACGAAGAGTTGCTTTTCAATCATGTCTAACAACGAATTTAGCCCTTGGTTCAACCCAGACAGTGATATTTGACCAAGACATACTAAATGATGGTGGCGCGTACAATTCAAGCACTGGTCATTTCACTGCTCCTTATGGCGGAATATATTACTTTTCATCAACGTTTCTTAAAACTGGTGCCGTTCCTCTCCATCTTCAAATGGTTAGAAATGATGATGAAATAGTTCGTGCGCATGCGGCCCCAACTACGCATTTAGAAATTGGATCGATGACTGCTGTGGTAAGCTTGACGAAAGGTGGCATTGTAAAAGTCCGCCATTATCCTGGTAAAGGACCGGAAGAAGTGATACATGCCGATTGGAGTCTTTTCACGGGATTTCTCATAAATTAAAATGTCGTCATTAAATTTATGTTGAAAAAGAAAATATGCTTTTCTTTATTTTATAACGTTATATTTTAATGTAATGTACAATGAAAATTACAAGAAGAGTTTGAAGACACCAAAGGGTACTCGAAGAAAAACAGCAACACAATGGCCAAAATAAAAAGTACAAAAGGACAAACAACGATCTACAAAACATACACATAAGGTTAAAGATCGAGTAACACGAACCTCACTAAAAACCAGGGGTGAACTCAGGTGCTCCGGAAGGGTAAGCAGTTCCTGCTCCACTAGTGGCATCTGTCGTGTAAATCTAGTTATAAAACCCGGTGATATATCATGAATTGGAAAGGATCGGGAAGTTTTATCTAACATTCAGTATGTATTCTATAAAAATTAGGGATTTAAGACTATAGCTGTGTGCTTAGCGGAGAAGAAACAATAACCAATTTTATAATCTTTGGGTTGACCCGATCGGGGCTCCAACCCGTGACCTACCGCACTCAAGCGAGCACACTAACCATTGCATCACCGATGCGGTTCGAGATTTTAGGATACATAACTGTAGATGCTGTTTGGCTTTAGGAATACTGCCAGACCTTGTTGGTTTCATACATGTATAATTTGTTTCAAGATTTTTTTTCTCTCAAGATTTCAAGATTTTTTTTCTCAAGATTTTATTAATTGAATTCAGGCACCAAGTGCAGCATAAGCAAACAAATACATAATATATACATACAGAAATAGAAACATACATGTACATGTATTCCATATATACATCATAAATAATTTGAAAGCAGAAAAAACCCATAGGGAACAAAGATGACATGTAGGAAAACAATCTATTAAAGGCTTAAGGGCCCGGGTGGCTCAATGAGTTACTGTTAGGTAGTTGGATTACCTAGCAACTCATACAAGCCTATCACCAATACGGCGTGGGTTTGCGTCCGGCTTTGTAAATTACAAAAAAGGGTGCACTCGACTCACAGCCGCAAGTGATAAAGTTTTTCAGTTGCTTGCCCATGGTCGGTGGTTCTCTCCGGGTACTCCGGTTTCCTCCACCACTACAATTGATCGCAATGATATAGCTGACATATTGCTGAAAGTGGCGTTAAACACCAAAAAATCCATCAATCAATCATTAATACCTTTTAGAAAAAATGATTTTTTTTTCAACAATTCAATATAACAAAGAGACAACAAACCAGCCATTTTTCTACAGTTTCTCAAACCATATTTCGGTTTATTTTTATAGGTTTTAGGGTTATGGTGTTTAACGCCACTTTCAACACTATTAAGTTATATCGTCGCGGTCAGTTTTATTAGTGGATAAAACCAGAGTACCTAGAGAAAACCAGAGTACCTAGAGAAAACCACATACCTGCCGCAAGTAACTGACAAACTCTTCGTTTTACAATTGCAGTATTGGAACATATAAACAAATAGTAAAATTCGTCACCAATTAAATCTTCCGAACATTTTGTACACATTTTTCTCCTGTATTCTTTAATAACCAATACAGATACAGTACCAATATCTGCATAAGTTTTTTTTAATAGCATAATTAAATATATATAAACCATCATTGCAAGTTCCTGGATAAAGCTACAATAAATATTACTATCCAGTAAATGAAATTAAAATTATATATTTTATGCTATTCAGCTATCAGATCAGCTATATACTGTGACATATATATTCACATATGTATATTTATTTCATGTAACTATACGATGAATCCTATACAATATATACATTTTTTTAGTTAGATTGCTGTCAAATTAAGATAATAAATATATATGTACCATCTAAAAACGCTAAGATACATAGCTTATGTCAATCCGTAAATTCGCCTTACGAGACAAGGCAACACTTTGGCTATTGAAGCGATAATATATATATATATAAACGTCTAAAATTGTTTGTAAGACAACATCAAGTACACAATACAAAGTGATAAGAATTAAACACTTTGTTCAATGACAAAATTTTCGTCTCACCGAGATACTTTTTTTCAATTTCTGGTGTATATAGATTCAATAGTCGAAGACGTATATATATATATATAAGATTAAAACAGTGTTAGAATTAGATCTTTGATCTCGGACACTTTTTGTTTTCTCTCCACGGGATTCGAACTCACACCTTTGATACACTACAGCACCGATCGTGTTTGCCTTATGTCCAGTGCCTTAGACGAATCGGTCACATTCGCTATTTAAAACATAGATTCAATAGTCGAAGTCTTACATTGTCTCGTAAGGTGAACGCGTGAATGAATTTTAATTTTGAATTTTGGTATTTAACACCACTTTCAGCAATATTTCAGCTATATCATGGCGACCAGTTTTAGTGGTGGAGGAAGCCGGAGTACCCAGAGAGAACCACCGACGCTGGGAAAGCAACTGGTAAATTTATCCTTTGCGGCTGCGAGTCGAGTGCACACATTTTTGTAATTTACAAAGCTGGGCGCGAACCCACGCCGTATTGGTGATAGGCTTGTATGAGTTGTTAGATCCAACGACCTAACTCACTGAGCCACCATGGCCCCTAAACGCGTGAATGAGTGTGCTGTAGCATCTGTATGTAAATAATAAAGCAATATTATTTTGTATATCTATAGACACACATACTAGAAACAAACATACTAGAAACAAACATACTAGAAACAAACATACTAGAAACAAACATACTAGAAACAAACATACTAGAAACAACGCTAACAAAAGGATTTTAAGAAAAAATTGAAGATACCAAAGGAGTAATCAGAAGCCATAAATCGAAGAAGGACAGACAACACAATGGCCAAAAGAACAAACAACAATCTTCAAATCAACTCAAGACCGAGCAACATGAACCCAAAACAAAAGCCGGGGTGAACTCAGGTGCTCCGGAAGAGTCAGCAGTTCCTGCTCCACATGTGACAACCGTCATGTTAATGTTAAACGGCAAGAACATCATCTAATATGGAAATCGCGTTGAACACCAGAATGCGTAAATAAATACAAATAATATGAATAAAATTGTAAGTCCCGACAAAACAAATTGTAAGTCCCGACAAAACAAATTGTAAGTCCCGACAAAACAAATTGTAAGTCCTGACAAACCAAATTGTAAGTCCCGACAAAACAAATTGTAAGTCCAGACAAAACAAATTGTAAGTCCTGACAAAACAAATTGCAAACCGCATATCGTTTTTTTTACATCTGTTAATAGAGAATAATTGAAATCGTACATATTTACTGCTTCGGCGGGGGAGGGGCGGTTATGAATTATGGTATTTAATGCCACTTTCAGCAATATTTCAGTTATATCGTTGTGGTCACTTTTATTGTTAGAGGAAACAGGATCACCCGGAGAAAACCACCGACCTGACATAAGTCACTGACAAACTTTATCTTCGCGGTATTCAAAAGCACAACTTTAGTGCATAGGAATTTAATAGGTAAAGCTACCACACGATTACGACCACGGCGACCCTTTTTACGTTTGAATTCATGACTGTGCAGAATAAATGTTTAATGTTTTCAACAATAAATACAGTCAAACCTGTCTTATCTGACCTTCCAAGGGAAAAGTGTAATCTGGTCACATAAGACAGGTGGTCACTAATTACAAGTTTAATTAATATGAAATGCACTGTGAATGGAAATTAAAATTAAGGTCACATAATACAAATTATTACTTAATAAAAGTGGTCACTAGAGCAGGTTTTACTGTAGAAACAAATAAATCTTGCAGGTAATTATAAAGATGGCCTGTTACATGCTTCTTCTGTGTTCTTTTCTGTTTTGATTTATTGTTCATGTTAAACGCATTAAGCCATTCCATTGAGAAGCAAAAGTAATGGTTTAGACTTTCAAACATCCTCGTCTATTGATTGATAAACATTGTCCTGAACTGGTGGTGTCGTTTCGTTATAACACTGATCATCCTGAACTGGGGGTGTGGGATCGATATACAAGTCATCCTGAACTGGAGATTTGGCGTCGTTATGCCTCTTATCCTGAACTGGAGGTTTGATGTCGTCATACCCCCTATCCGGAACTGGAGGTGCGAGTTCGGTATACCAGTCATTCTGAACCGGAGGTTTGGTTTCGTCATACCAATTCTCTTGAACTGGAGGTTTGGTGTCCTCATAATGAGCATCTGCTTTGTCAGCACCTGCAACAACAAAGGTATAATACACAAACGTAGATACAAAAGTAAGTGCGCATGAAGGGACTCTGAAATAATCTTCATCAGGTACGATCAAAGTCAGGTAAGATCAAAGTCAGGTATGATCAAAGTCAGGTATGATCAAAGTCAGGTAAGATCAAAGTCAGGTAAGATCAAAGTCAGGTAAGATCAAAGTCAGGTATGATCAAAGTCAGGTAAGATCAAAGTCAGGTAAGATCAAAGTCAGGTAAGATCAAAGTCAGGTATGATCAAAGTCGAAAGATTGGAAATCCAAATCATTTAACATAAAAGCAGCGGGCTAAAAACGGATATCACAAAACCGCATAGGGTTACCAATGCTTGAGGGATGAAAACCTTAGTTTTAGCTATAGCTAAGAACAGTTCGAAGATACCAGAGTGGTAATATGTAATTGATGATGTCCTCGGGGACTAATAGTCCACCAGCAGAGGTGCCAACCCACTGATAGTAATACAAACGTAGATATCACATTCAGTGCGCATGACACGTTACTGTAATAACCTTCATCAGGTACGTTACTGTAATAACCTTCATCAGGTACGTTACTGTAATAACCTTCATCAGGTACGTTACTGT
>MJUT01041576.1:553015-563382 GCA_002080005.1 Gigantidas platifrons
AATAACTTTCATCAGGTACGTTACTGGAATAACCTTCATCAGGTACGTTTCTGGAATAACCTTCATCAGGTACGCTCAAAGTCACAAAAGATTGGAAAGCCAAATGATTTAACAAATTTTGGGTGCCATAACACCAACGGGCCTAAACATAATAGCCAACATCGAATAAGGTTACAAATGTTGGAAGGCTGAGAACCTTAGATTTAAAGTGGTAATCTGTAAATGTCAATAATAACTACCGGGCCATATCTTATAAGTCATGTCAGTGCAGAAATACTGATTACTGGGCGGATGATACCCTCGGAGACTAATAGTCGAACCGCTGCTTACTGGGCGGATGATACCCTCGGGGACTAATAGTCCACCAGCGGAGGTATTGACCTCATTGACAGTAATACAAACGTAGATATCACATTTAGTGACTACTATGGGTTTCTGGAATAACCTTAAACATAATAGCCAACATCGGATAAGGTTACCAATGCTGGAAGGATTAGAACATTAATTTTTAAGTGGTAATCTTTAAATGTCAATAATAACTACAAAGCTATATCTAATTAATCATGTCAGTACAGAAATACTGATTACTGAGCGGATGATACCCTCGGGGACTAATAGTCCACCAACAGAGTTATTGACCCCAGTTATAGTAATACACACGTAGATATCAACATTAATGACTACTATGGGCTTCTGGAATAACCTTCATCAGGTACGCTCAAAGTCGAAAGATTTGAAATCTAAATAGATTAACAAATTTTGGGTTCTATAACACCAACGGGCCTAAACATAATAGCCAAAATCGGCTATGGACACCTTTAATACATTTGTAACTGTTTTTAATAATAAATATATATAATAAACTATGTCGGTGCCGAACCGCTGCTTACTGGGCGGACGATACCTTCGGGTGCTAACAGTATAGAGATGTCTACCCATTGACATTAATAAATACGTAGATATCTAATTTAGTGCACACGACACACACATTGTGGGAGCTATAAAACTAACGGTTCTAAACAGGATAGCCAAAATCTGCTATGGTCACCTCTGCCTGAGGGAGAAAAACATTAGTCTGGAATATTCTAATATAAATATTATGTAACACGTTTTCTCGTTGGATAATGTTAAATCCATAGTTTGCATGTCGTAACTAAGGGTTCTATATTGAATGAGCCGCCATTTTGAATTCTTGAAATCCAACGTGTCAATTACTACAATATGATAGAAAATACCATTTAAATAATTTAAGGAGTAAGAGCAAAAAGTAACTGGTTGTCTCGGAATCATTATAATGGTCCGTGTGGGGAAACATGGAGAAATATGTCTACCCGTGGACTGTTGCTTTGGTGAACTAGCACTGTACAAATGCAACTCAGCGTGTTGGTCTTGTTGCTTCGGTGAGCTAGCACTGTACAAATGCAACTCAGCGTGTTGGTCTTGTTGCTTCGGTGAGCTAGCACTGTACAAATGCAACTCAGCGTGTTGGTCTTGTTGCTTCGGTAGCGTGTTGGTCTTGTTGCTTCGGTGAGCTAGCACTGTACAAATGCAACTCAGCGTGTTGGTCTTGTTGCTTCGGTGAGGTAGCACTGTACGAATGCAACTCAGCGTGTTGGTCTTGTTGCTTCGGTGAGCTAGCACTGTACAAATGCAACTCAGCGTGTTGGTCTTGTTGCTTCGGTGAGCTAGCACTGTGCAAATGCAACTCAGCGTGTTGGTCTTGTTGCTTCGGTGAGCTAGCACTGTACAAATGCAACTCAGCGTGTTGGTCTTGTTGCTTCGGTGAGTTAGCACTGTACAAATGCAACTCAGCGTGTTGGTCTTGTTGCTTCGGTGAGCTAGCACTGTACAAATGCAACGCAGCGTGTTGGTCTTGTTGCTTCGGTGAGCTAGCACTGTACAAATGCAACTCAGCGTGTTGGTCTAGTACATATCGTACCTCACCATTAACTCATTGTTAATACAACCTTTTTCTGTCATGGATGCAGCAGAAAAATAGCTCACTGTTCTTCAACAACAATCGCTCATTCTATTATCATACATTACAAACAGAGACAAAATTTAGCAGTTAATATTTTCTAGCAGAAACAAGCTCACCTGTCTTTGCATCATCGTCGGTTAAAGCAGAATTTCTAAATTCTCCCCTTGTGTGTCCATTGTGTTGTGGTGTACTTCCATCTCTTCTATGTCGTGTATATCTAAAATAAACAGTATCTATTAATTCCGCCACAATCGTGTACGTATGACAAGCGAGGAGCCAAGGAACCGTCGTGGTCCTGATCGCATAGTGAATTTAAATTTGAATTTTGGTGTTTAACGCCACTTTCAGCAATATTTCAGCTATATCATGGCGACCAGTTTTAGTGGTGGAGGAATCCGGAATATCCGGAGATAACCACCGACCATGGGCAAGCAACTAGTAAACTTTATCACTTGCGGCTGCGAGTCGAGTGCACACTTTTTTGTAATTTAAAAAGCTGGGCGCGAACTCATGCCGTATTGGTGATAGACTTTTATGAGCTGTTAGATCCAACGACCTAATCATTGAGCCACCCGGGCCCCTGATCGCATAGTAGCTGGATTTACAACTACTTGTGCAATCAGTGCCTTTCACAACTAAAGTTGTGAGTTCAAACTCTGTTTATGGCGAGGTGTACTCGATACAACATTATGTAATAGAGTTTGTCGGTGAGTTGCGGCAGGTCGACAGTTTTCACCAGTACTCCGGTTTCCTCCACCAATAAAACTGACCGTCACGATATAGCTGAAATATTGTTGAAAGTGGCGTTAAACACCATAAACCATAAACAAAACCCTCAGTTAAAGCCGTATATATCTTAAAGAAACAATATATATTAATTCTGCCACAATTCTCTGTACGAATGACAAGTGGGAGTTATATTATCATCAGCTACAGCACGGGTACCGTGATCGTATGGTAGTTGGATTTACGTTAAACACCATAAACCATAAACCAAACCCTCAGTTAAAGCCTTATATATCTAAAACAAACAGTATCTATTAATTCTACCACAATCCTGTACGAATGGCAAGCGAGGAATTATATCATCATCATTTAATATCGTTGTCTCTTTTTGTTTTTTACATGTGTCTCAGACAATGCGCATGTGCGAATAAAATATATCGGACGTTTGATCACTGCATTGTTTATATAGCCAACGAAGAACGTCATATCGCAGAGCAGAAGTACTATCACCGGCAGACCATTGACGCTTACAAAATATCGTAACGCAGAAGAATCCCAGAAGCCTTGGAAAAATGTACACAGGTACGCAGTCCGTACATGCTAGGTCAATTATGCTACAAGACGTAATTTAAAGACGGAACGGTGTCTTACTCGGAGGCATTCGATCCAGACGACCCAACACTGATAGATCGCAACCCAGAATACGATACAGACAAACACCTTGGTGACACCACAGACTCATACACAACAACGGGAGAATCGATATATGCTAAAGCCTAGCAGTAAGAAGAGTAATCTGTCCGTAATACCTGATTAGGTCAGTCGGAAGTTAAACACACATAATATATCTACCATATCATATAACATACCAGAAAAGCGAATACAAGACAGGTCATGATAATCTGCGAAATACAACTTGGTTTCTTTTCTTTTTACCTGTATACTATAAGAACTGTGTATGATGGATGTGTATGCATAAAAATTGTCATATAACGGTTATTAAAGATATAATTTATGGGAGCCGTTGGTTTATTAGAGATTTTAACATGGATCATATTTCGTGTAAATTTTATCTCCGGAGCGCAGCGGAATCAGGGGTTAAATTTACCACATGAAATTAGACCTACACCTGTAATATCACAAAACGTATTACGATTCTAACAGGAAAATGTAGCCAAAAAATATCTGAATTCGAGTTTCAAATGGAAAACGGATCTGACGAATTTATAAGTTTTTTTTAGCACAAAATCTGTTGTGAAGCTGTCAATTTGTACTGTGTATTTAAGAAATCATTTATGGAAGTCATAGTTTGTATTAAGTTTGAACATTGAAAATGAATGTGTAATGCATGAAATCACATTGAAATGATATCTTTTATTTGTAAGACAATACGCATGTGCGAATTAAGATACATCGGGAATTTCATCACTGCATTGTTTATATAGCCAACGAAGAACTCATATTAGAATGGATATTATAACACATAACATACCAAACGGCGAATACAGGACGTCATATTTAAGTATTGGTCTCAATTTCAAAAGTTGTAATGAGTTCAAAATATGGAAATGATAAAGGAAATAAAAGAATACCTCAATATAACCATGAATATAATAACACAGATTACGGTAGTAACAGCTGCGGCTCCCACTCCTGTATATATTGTAGTATAAGTTGTAGTGTCATCTGACTGTGGTGTAGCTATAAATAAAAAGAATATATGTCAAATTTAATTAAAACAAAATGGAAACACATTGATGAAGTTCAAGAATAAAAGGTTAAGAGTTCATGACATATTTTATTATTTGCGATTGTTTCGTTAGTGTTGTCCACGTATTTACTGTATATATGAGTAACATGGCGGGTGTTTTATAAGAGGCAGGAACTGCTTATCCTTCGCGAGCACCTGCGTTCAACCCAGTTTTTTTGTGGGGTCCGTGTTGGTCACCTCTTTAGTTTTCTGTGTTGTCCTATAATGTGTCCTTACGTTCTGAGTTCCGAGTTGTGATGTCCTTCTGATTTCCGCATATAAACAATGTTCGGTTCGTCTTCGCCTCCAGGTGTGTGTGGGATGGATCGTGTCTTATGTACGTTATGTGTGTTTGTTTGCCCATATTGTGTTGTGTTTTTGTTTTGTTTGTCTTCGTTGTGTGCCATATTATGGCTAGTATCTCTGTTCATTTTTGATTGCCCTCTTACGTTTAATTGAAACTCTTGTGGAACACAAAGGTTAAGGATCAAAGGTCACGTATATTGTATATCATTTTGCCTTGTCTAACAGTCTCGCCCTGAACTATAGCGACAATTCTATCTTTAGTTTTCTGTGTAGTGTTTTGTAAATTAATGTTTATCCTTTCACTTGTGGCTATTGCATTGTTTGTCCTTCGATGTCCCCCTTTGGTACCTCATCTTTTTTTTTATTGTATTTTATATAATTGTTTGATAAACCGCAGCAATTAAAACAATTAAAATTCTGAGATATCCGTCCGCTGTTCACATCAGTTCTTTGTTTATTAACATCCACTGACAAAAATTTCAGGCATATAAAGGACAAGTTCAGCAATAAAAAAAAAACACTATACAGAAATGAAGAAAGAAAGAGACAAACGGGGCAACGCTTTTGACGTATGGATAGCTGGGGAGGGACGAAAGAAGAAAATCATAGGTATCACATTTAGTCTGCACAAAGCGTGTCTGAAGTAACCTTCATCAGGGACGCAGAAAAACCAATTAATTTAACGTTTTGAGAGCAATAAACCCAAGGAGCTTGAACAGGATAGCCTGAAAGAGGATGACCTTAGTCACTGATAAACTTTATCCCATAACGTTGTATCCAGTACACCTCACCTGAGCGGGGTTCGAACTCACAGCATAAGTGATGATAGGCGAAATAGGTGAAGATTACATACATATCGAAATAATTAGCCAATTTCAAATATTTTCGTTTTCGATTGATGACTTCTTACTACTTCTATAGTATCTTCTAAGTTTTCTTGCAGTCACCATTTCACTTCGTTAGTTGGTAGTTAGCCAACCATATCTATTTTACTCTGTTGCTAACACTAATCTACCTGGTAACGGACGACAGACACTGATAGTCAACATAATAAGAAGCTCGACCCTAGATGGTGTTACTAAGTCTTATTTATGCCCATAAAAAGACAGATACTACAGAAGGTCCTCTATAACGGTTGCCCATTTCTTCCCAATCCGTTAACAAACATGGCCGGCATAGGCAATTCTTGTTTCTAATAGGCCGATTTCTAAAAATCTTCTCCTCTGAAACTACTTGGCCAAATTCAAATACCATACAATCACAGCTACGATGACCCCACAAATTTCAATTCGTTAGTTGATATCTTTGAAAATACTAATTTACCTGTTAACTGACAATTGTGTCCTTTGAAGCCTTCTATACAACCATATGTACAATTGCCGTCAAATCTCTCACACACCTTGTTGACACATGTCTCGCATAGTGAGTCACAACTAACACCATAAGTACCACTAGGACATGCTAAATAAACATATGTTCAAATAAAGGATTATGTTAAAGGTTATGGTGTTCAACGCCACTTTCAACTATATTTCAGCTATATCGTGGCGGTCAGTTTTATTCATAGAGGAAACCAGAATACCCGTAGAAAACCATAGACCTGTCGCAAGTCAATGACAAGCTTTGTCACATAATGTTGTATCGAGTACACCTCGCCATGAGCGGGATTCGAACTCAAAACGTTAGTGGTGATTGCATAGGTAGTTGTCAATCCAACTACCATATGATCACGACCACGAAGGTCCCGTTCAAATAATCATCGTATTGAACAACAAATATATTGTATACCGTGATAGATCAAACGTATTTCCATACTAAAATATTTCCTTATATATATCATATAAATTCATTTGTTTGTAGTGGACTAATGTCTTATTTACGTTATTAGTGTTTGTTTGCGCATGTGTCAAGACACAAACCACAACATAGAAAACTAAAGAGATGAACAACACGGACCCCACCATGGTGAGTCCAGGTGGTCGAAGGTAGGATGTTCCTGATTCGTATTAGACGTCTTACTCACAGTCAAGCCCAGTAAGGGCCCGGGTGGCTCTATGAATTAGGTAGTTGGATTATCTAACAACTCATACAAGCCTATCACCAATACGGCGTGGGTTCGCGCCTGGCTTTGCAATTCACAAAAAGGTGCACTCGACTCACAGTCGCATGTGATAAAGTTTACCAGTTGCTTGCCCATGGTCGTTGGTTCTCTCCGGGTACTCCAGCTTCTTCCACCTCGAGAGTTAAATTTAACATTTCAACCACTCGCCTGACGGCTTGTGGTTAAAATTTTAATTCTAACTCTCTTAAGTGGAGAAATATCGTAACCCACGTGCAACTGAAGGGGAATCTATATATAATTATCCACTGGTTGTGCCTTTTAATATTTTCTGTCAATCGGGCGTGAACTGCTTTATTACTAGTTTCCCAAAGCTAAGCACGTAACGTGAAAGGGGTACAAGAAAAGCTATATATATCTATAAAAAAGTATTAAGCCATCGCAATTTGACTGCTCAGATAGAACGAGTGCCAGGTAATACAAACGTAGACATCAAATGATAGCGCACGACGCCTTTCTGGAATAACCTTCATCAGGTAAGCTCAAAATCGAAAGATTGGAAAGCCAACAAATTTAAAAGTGTTTGGGAGCAATAATAACAAAGGGCGTTAACAAGATCGCCAAAATAGGCCAAGAATTTGGTAGCAATCATTACCTAGGAACTGTACATTTAAATATAAAATATATCTAATAAATCATGTCAGTGCCGATACACTGACTACTGGGTGAATGATACCCTTGGCAGGGGCGGATTCAAGGGGTTTGGGGTAGCGCACCCCATGATCGCCATGATATAACTCACATATTGTTTAAAGTGACGTTAAACACCATAAACCAAACCAACCAACCTACATTCTGCTATATAAACCATCAAGAGATCAAAGGAAAATAATGCATTCATCTTACAATATATATTGTGCCATAGTAAGGCGAAAATCATTTTGGTAAAGGTGTGGTGTATATGTAAGCCATAATATTGTCCTGTGAAAACGTGTCCGATTGTATATCTTTCAAATGAAAAATCCCCAACAGACCAGAAGAAGTCACCTCTGCGCTTTATTCCGTCCTCGGACTTTATCATAGAAAACAATTGTAACAAAGGACAATATTTCATCCTGCATATATACTGTAAACCCACACTTTATTCTCTAGATTGTCATTGGTTCAGTAGACTTCGCGGAGTTCAATGTTACTGACAATGAAATATAAACACCCAGGGAGCTGGTTTAAGATTCACCTGGCGGAAAAGATTACATTTCATGATGTTTCAAATTATGAAAGAAAATGAATTGGTTGCCATTCAAAACTAATCTACTCATAGCATGGGGTAAAATAAATTGGGGGGAAATTCAAATAGAGTGGATGCAAAAAGAGTGTATATGACTTTAACTCACAACTATAGTACAAGCTACCTACCCAATACCATTATGTTGGTCTTCGGCAAATTACCGTTGTATTTATAATCCCACTTAGGTCCATGAAACGAATTTAATCCTGCCACTTTGTTATTTTAAGTCTGAATGTGTGTGTGTTAGGGATATTGAATTTTTCTTATTTTCTACAATTTTTCAATTAATTGTTTAACTGTTCAAACGGTTTTTGTCACGGAGCTGTCAGGTATAATTGCAATAAAATATTAGAAATACGAAAATTAGTGACTAGAATATCAAACACAAATTAGTGACTAGAATATCAAACACAAATTAGTGACTAGAATATCAAACACAAATTAGTACATTTGTTGCGTTATTTTTCCCTTTGAGAGAAGGGGGAGGGGTGGTTATGGTTTTTAACGCCACTTGCAATACTATTTTAGCTATATCGTGAAGGAAACCGAAGTACCTGGAGAAAACCATAGATCTGTCGCAAATCACTGACAACCTTTATCACATAATGTTGTATCGAGTACACCTTGCCATGAACTGGGTTCGAAATCATAACTTCAGTGTGGATAGGCACAGGTAGTTGTTAATTCAAGTACCATACAATCACGACCCGACGGCCCCCTTCCCCCCCCCCCGTTGATTCTCATATTGTAGTAACTGAGTATGTATACTGACAAGTATTGTAAGTCTGTGCACCAATATTGCTTCCGCTTCCGTTTCTAATGTAAACATTGTCGGCAACAGTAAGCTCTCACCCATCAAATATCGCAACCGTCACTGACAATTCTCCCCAATTTTTGCATTCCAAGCCCTCCATGCATGTTACAGGAAGTTGCACGCAGGCTTATAAAACATGTCAACATCAACAAAACGTATAGGCTTTGTACAGTTTTTCTATTCATTTTATTAGTTATTGTTCTTGTTATTTTACAATGTTTAAATCTACGAAATGAAGAACGACTATCCTTCTTTTGATACCAAATGTACTTTTTACAATGTATTCGCACTCTCGGAATCTTTAGACATATAATACGGCACTGTGTTTAGTACATATTGGAAACTTAAATAAACTTACACTTGTCACAAGAGTCGCCGAATAGTCCTAATTGACAGCCATTTGTACATACACCGGTGTCAGTATTACATATATCATTTAGACAGTTGTCTGGTTTACAGCCCCACACACAGCTACCATTACCGGGATGACAATGTCCACTGATGCAGTTAACAGGGCAGGACTTACTGCAGCCAGTACCCCACCTACCTTTATAACAACCTATGCATAAAATACTGCTTAATTATTCAATGTTTACATGTAACATCATGCCAGACTATGACCTTTTGGGGTCCCTAGGCTGATGAAATTATGCCCTCTCCCCCTCTTCAGATGTAATTTAGTTTAAACATATTTTTATTTGCTAAATATAACAAATAGGGATCGGACACAAGTTTTTCCAACTTATGAAGTCTTCTCTCGAATACAATTATTTACAATATGTAGTAAAATGCGCAATGAAATGATATGATATGTATATAATATGCATAGAGATAAATAAACACAGAATGATTGTATACAAAACATATGTAGAGACAATATACGAAATAAAAGAGATATGAATAAATACTTTTGGAGATGTGGGTTGGTTCTTTAGATCATTTAGACAATTGTAAATCTTTTGGAGTCTTTAATATATTTAAAAGCATGTTTAAAAATAGTTGTATTTTCTTGATATGCTAGGAAATCTCTTCCTTTTGTCAGTAGATTTACATTAATATTAATGTTAGAAGGTAGCCAATTAAGACTATTAAATAATATTTCCCTATTACCTGTATATTTATCACAATCAAAAAAGAAATGGTAAGAATTTTCACATGGTGGGCCACAGTTGCAGGAAGCATTTGATAAAATTTTAACTTTAAATAAATCGTAATTCAAGAAGGATGCATTGCTGCGAAGCTGTGTTAAAATTATATTCAGATGGAGCCACCCCTATTTCGCTCGCCGCTCCAGTCTTGAATATTTTTTTACTCATGATATATTTTACCGCCATTTACCTAGCTTAAAAATTACATTTGAAAATCTTTTTGCATGGCTCTTCAAGCTTGAGGGGCCCTAGGCTGCAGCCTATGCTAGCCTATAGTGGGCCCTAGGCTGCAGCC
>MJUT01041576.1:650979-676318 GCA_002080005.1 Gigantidas platifrons
CAATTCTTGTCATCTTTATTCATCGTATCGTTCCATCAATACATTTCTTTCCATTCAATGTAAGCAATTCGAAGAGAAACTGAGCGAAATTCGGGGTTGGGGTCACGCTGATCGTCATTTTGCGGCACATTATCGCTTATTTCTCAATTAATATACGATGACATAGCCAAAATGTTTCATCTGGCAGCAGGAAATGGTTAATAAAGCATTTATTTTCCCCAAGTTCATGGAAAAAACAAATAAATAAACAGAATTATTATCTTCTTCTTGCCTTGATACAGTCCGGTTCCGTTCCGGAATTACAGTTATGTGCCATATATCTGTTCCCACTCAAATAATTTACTATATATTTCGTATAAAACCACATTTTTTTAAATCAATATCCTGAAGTCATTTCCGGTCAGATTTTGATGACATTTACACCAATAATCTCAGAATTGGTTGCTACTTTTTCTGATAATTTAGAAATAATTTTATGATTAATACTTTTGGAGAAATCACGATTTAAAGACACATTTAAGTTTTTGTGTTCAAAAATAACATAGGTATATAGGGAATAATGACGTTAAGAATTAATATTTGTGTTTAAATCATGATTTCTCCAAAGCTATTGCCATCACTTGGCGTCCGTCGTCGTCGTTGTCCGTCAAAAGGAAACAACTCTATTACATGATGTGAAGTAGCAAAAGCTAAATTATGAGAATCATTGACATATATGTTTTTTTTACAGCAATTTTGATAACTTACATTAAAGGGGGAACCCCTGCCCAAATTTTATTTGGAGAAGGGGTCTGCAATGACGAGGGCTACATTTGTTATTTTTTACCAAAGTTGTCAAATTTTATTGGCTGATGTTGTTATACCCAGGTGAGCTATACAGGCTCCTGGGAGCCTCTAGTTTAAACACCAACTTATAAAATCCTTTAATTGATCAGTTTTATATTTTAATCTTTGTTCTCTCAGAAATTAATGAAATTCAAATCTGTTATGAAATACTTCACTTCTTCTATTTGTAAAAAAGTTACGAGCTTGTAAAGGACTTCCAACTTTTAAATGGATTGTCTTATTGTGAAGTATAAATGGTAGGTTTTGACCAATTTACATACTATTCTGAAATTTTTTAAACTGTTTTAGATGCTGTAAAGGTACCAGTATGTCTACTGGTACTAGAGGGAGGACCTGGTACACTGAAAACAGTTCAACAGTCCATACAAAATAACATACCCATTATAATAGTACAGGTATTACATGTTTTATGTGTAGAATGACTTAATTCTAATGTAATTATTATATAACACGTTTTCTTGTTTGGCTAATATTTTCCGATGAAAGAACCGCCATATTGAATTCTTGAAATCCAAAAAATTAAAACAATACGATAGAAAATAATGACATCATATACCTCTGAAATAATGTTTTGTTGGGTTTTATCTTAAATTGAAATGTACATTTTGCGAAATAACGTCCTGTGTAATTCGGTTGTTTCGAATTATGTCAATTCCGACCACGTTCCGTCTTTTTCATGTCTTGACGTCTGAACAAATAGGCAGGCGACTTCCGGTGTTTACGCTATTACTGTGACAACGTCAGCATATCATAGTCGTAGATGCGGTAGATTATAAATAATGGAGAACATTCACCCCTTTTCCCATCAGATGGCGTCACTGTACCAACGGTGGTTACGAAAACGTTTGTTTTCAGATAAACGCTTGTAACCAATGTAATCAAATGGCAATAGCATTACCTACATGGTGTCCTTGGTCTGAAAACATTACGTAATATGACGGTGTGCTCGGCATATAGAAAGGACGGAAGTGATCATGAAAGATTTTAATATGATATCTCCTATACCCTTTTTCTAGGTTATTTCACAGTGACAGGTAACAATCATAGGACCCAATGGCAATGTCAATGTAAATTTGCACATGCGTTTTTCAAACTTAATTGAACCAGGTTGAAAATTATACACATGTTTTTTTCACACTGTATATGGTCTAACCATGTAAAATTGCATACTGGCTTTTGCATCAGTAATTTGTCTTCAAATTTTTATAATAAATTTCTCCTTGAGAACTGCAGGGCCGGATATCTTTCAATTCAATTAATTTTGTTTCTTTAAAATTTCACCACATATTTTTTTTCAGAAAAAAACCCATCTAAAAGTTAAAAGGTCGTCCTCTTAATGACATGAATATATATGTGTCTAGGCCGCGTCCATGCAACTTCGTATTATATAATAAGATTTGATTTTTGCACTTTCAGCAATATTTCAGCTATATCATGGCGACCAATTTTAGTGGTGGAAGAGTACCCAGAGAGAACCACCGACCATGGGCAAGCAACTGGTAAGCTTTATCACTTGTGGCTGTGAGTCGAGTGCACCCTTTTTTGTAATTTACAAAGCCAGGCACGAACCCACGCCGTATTGGTGATAGGCTTGTATGAGTTGTTAGATCCAACGACCTAACTCATTGAGCCACCCGGGCCCCATATTATATAATAAGTGTCCGGTTTTCAAAAAACCTTATGCAAGAAAGTTCAACAGTTTAATTATTGCTTCTGATCCGCGGATTTCTCCCGATAAGATTGATTCCTTACGAAGTAATCATTCAAAGAGATAAAGTTGCATTTTAATGCCTGGTGCTTTAACCATTCATATTATTTTTTCTCTCACCGTATGTAGTGCTATCGTGTAATTTAATAAACACCGTCCAAATATATCTTGTATTTAGTGTAGGGGTTGGTAAATAGCTTGTATTACCGTTGAAATGAAACCGTACAATTCATGTTTCATGACAATCAGTTTTTTTGCTGGAGGAAACGGAGTTCCCTGAGAAAAAAAACACTGACCTGCCGAAAGTCACTGAAAAAAGAAATCACATTAGTATTATTACCAATTAATAATAATCAAGTGACTGTTGATGAAAAATAAAATCCACATAATATGACTGTTCATGAAAAAAAAATCAACATTATCTATAATACGACCCAGGTATTCACGTTTAATTTTTTTCCATATCTTCAGAATGTTAAATTTGATGCCTTTATTTGAGCTGAAATCGTAAAATGTTTAATTTTGTATTTTTCTATTTTCGCAAACAGTTTATTGTTAAGAATCGCAAAATTAACACCCTTAAAATAAATATGCTTAAATAGTAGATTAATAAATGTAGATATTTATGTTTCAGACTGAATATGTTTTTAACATCATGTTGGGAGTCAGTGGGCAAGTGTTGCATACGGCAATTTTTCAGCTATATGAAATTTCAAATTTCAAATACTTTATTGCCATTATACAGTTACTGCATGTGACAAAAATAACAGAATACAAACAATACATACATGGTAATAAAGACAAAATCATTTTCAAATACACATTTCAAGAGTCCCCTGTCCTCAGTTATCACGACGAGACCAATTTACTTTTCAACATGAAGATGAGGTCCAAACACGATTATTATTATTTTTAAGTATTTATATCTAAAAACTGATATGTACATAAGTTTCTATGATAAAGATGTATATCTTAAAGACAAGCCACCGTTATTGGAATCCGACACCCGTGTACATAAAATTCGCCAAGAATACATCTTTTTAATTGATTGAGATTCTAACCATTGATAAACGTTTATTTACCATGAAAATATAAAATAGTGATACAACAAAACTAGGAAATCAACACGAAAATCATTTTTAAAAGGAAATACAAAGAATGTGAACCAATATCAAACTTTGTTTACAACGTACATCTACATGTATACATGTGTATGTAATTGTACTACTATTATCTCATTCTACAGTTATTGTACGTGTAATATTCCAGGGACCTAGCTGAGGCTTAATAGTATGCACGCCATACTTACTTTCGACGAGATGCAAAATGGTGCGATCTGTGGCCATATCAGGGTTTCATATAACATAGAATCAAGCACAATTTTAATGACTTTGATAGACAAGAATATCTTAAAATTGTCAAAATTCTGCCCTTCGTGTCTTAGCAGATACGAACACCTCCATTTCTTTGTACAAGTCCACTTCAAAATCTCGGTGAATATGCAATCCCAGGGAAGATAGCCTGTCATTCTTCATAGTCGAACTAACACAAGTTTTCAAATGTCTCAGTACACTAAATGACATCTCAGCAGTTAGCGCTTCCTACTGGCATGCTTAACAAAACGCATAATATTGTATCCATAGAAGGATAGAGAACTGGATTTACAGAATCTAGGATGGTAAAAAGCAGGGCATATGAGAGGAGGGTTCAGCCGGTACATCGATACGGGGCACGGAACGCCACGAAAGGGCTCGTGAATCTCTGAAGGGCCCCATAGCCTTAGTCATTGACGTTTTATTTTGATTTTTTCATTATTTTTGGTATATTCAACTCAAATCCACGGTTTTGAGAGAAGTTTCAGCCTGTTCTCAGATCCCAAAGCAGTATTGTTACGCCTTGCAAAATTTCTCTTGGAGGCCCTGTTACAGATACATCATCATAATTCTTTTTTCACAACATATAATAAAATGAAAAAAAAGTATCACATCGTCGGAAAAGTTCCAAAAATTCAATAGAAAAATCGTAGAAATAGGAAAATTCGATATCCCTAACACACAATCTACATGACCGCTCACTTTCCTGACTTAGTACAGGTACTTCAGTAAAAAGGTTACGGGGTTAAACTAGTTGGATTATAACTTGCCATTGTCTTAAGAAGTACCAATATAGCCACATCTCCTCTGAACTGTAGATCGAGAGAAAAACATAATATACTAGACAGGTAGCATGTGCATCGTACTTCATAAATTCGCTATTAAAGTTCGAATGTACAATAGCGACTTCCGCCCAACATGAAAACAGGACAGATTGATGTACTTGATAAATCATCCCACCCTTCTCCCCAACGTATGAAAAATAGAAATAGCTTTGTGTGATTTAAATACGTACTAACTGCATTACATGTAAACTGCATGATGCTGTTTGATAAAGACCTTTAACTAGAACAGGAACAAATGAACACCTGAATGAAATAGTGTTGTAATTAAAGATCATGTACGTGATATAGAAGTTTGAAAGAATTCAATGTTTATTATAAATGAGGTTGAAACAAGTCACATTTTGATATCAATTCGGTTCTATTTCACTTTGACGATTTCAATTACGGAAGACGGACCGAAACCAGGAAAAAATGAACACCTGAATGAAATAGTGTTGTAATTAAACATCATGTACGTGATGTACAACAATGAAAAATATTATTATTATAAATTTTATATCCTATTTTTTTTATAACCTGACGATGTGCACGCCATGGCGTGACAACGTATATGCTGCTACGCCTCTGGAAAGTTATGAATTCCTGTTGTAAAAATCAAAACACATAGTAGTTTGCGTTATTTATTTTATATTTGAATCTAAATGTCCGTAGCCAAAGTCAATATGACCGTCGGAGATTTTCCTAAAGTAAATGAGCGCACGACTCTGTCGATGTCAATGTCAATGTCTCTGTGCACATGCAGTACAGCTAAAGAAGTCAGGCGGTCCTGCAGCATTGTTATCCCCAAGTACGTTTTAAGGCGACGGAGAGCAGATAATGATCTCTCCGTCGTAGCTGTGCTGGCCGCCATAGTGTAAAGTATCAACAAAACGGTGCTGAGGTAATATTGACCTTTATTCCGGAGATTGCTTTTACAATGACGGGTGTTTCTTCCGGTATTAATAATTTCCCGAAGTTGAGCATGGTCAACATTCAAAGTTTTAAGTTTGACATGAAGAAACTACTCTTGACAATTTCAGATGAAAATCGCCATGTTATATGCTGCTGTTTTGAAGTGTCTACTTCTATACGACAGGTTTTAACAACAGAGTAGGGACTGACGTAGGGAATGCGTCTGCTTTTAAGAGACAGTTTTTGTACAACAGAATAGGGAAGTTTATTTTTTTTATAGATATTTCAATTATCAGTAACACAAAAAAAAATGATACATCTCCATCATACAACAATACCACTTATCTTCATGACAGGAGACACTATTATATTTCATGGCATTTCTCATTCATTCACAAGAAAACATGAGACAATACCCCTACAGACAATAATGAATAATATTTATATTAAAGAATTTAAATAGTCCTTGCTTTTTTTATTAAGTTATTTTGTGAATCTAATGGACTTGGTAGAGAATCAGATACACCAGCTTGGCTTGTATCGAACGTTTTTTGGATGAAGCATCCTTAGGCTTGAAGTAAAAATCTAGTTTCTTCATGTTAAACTTTGAATGTTGACCATGCTCAACTTCGGGAAATTATAAATACCGGAAAAAAAAACCCGTCATCGTAAAAGCAATCTCCGGAATGAAAGTCAATATCATCTTTCTTCAGAAAAACACGTTATAATGATTATTAATTATACTGAAAAAGTGGGGTTCTTCCCATGTCAGTAATAATATTTTTAGTGCAAGTAAAAAACATTTTTTTTTGCCGAAATGATGTGCAAGCAATTTATTTTTTGCGTAAGGGCAGCTACGCGCCTGTATGCGTATTTCCTAAGTACAAATTTATTGAAAATTATAATTGATTTTTGCTCTTGGAGGACAAAAGAAAATAAATATAAGAATGTAATTTTATTTCATATTGGCATTCACAGTTAGTAACAGGTGACCGTGACCCAGATATGATTGTAACGTTGTCCTTGTCTTATTTCAACATGATGACATGATCACTTTACATAGGTTACAAACGTCTGTGCGAAAATAAAACGCCCAGCTAACCACCGTTAGTACTCGAGCGGCACCTGCTGGGTAAATTTAGGTGAATGTTCCCCATTGTAATATGGAGACGCCAAGGAAACCGCTGAATAAATACTGTGTTCGATACCCCACTATCTGTCTTGTATAAGAAATATATACATAAAGGCAGATCGTTTTCCTTTCATGATGCTGACAGCCGCAAATAAAGAAAGAAAACAAATTTAATCTTAAAGAATTATTTGTCTCTGCGTTGAAGTCTTTGATACGAATAAAATAATTTAATTGATATGGGACGAAGTCCCACCTATGGTAGAAATAGAATTTTTTTTCTATATACTAATGACTAAATTTTCATGCACCGGAAATGACATACCGGAAGTCAATACATGGTTAAATCTGTGCAGAAAATCGGATGCGGACGTTTCGTAACCTGGTCGTTTCGTACCTAGATCGGGACTTAAAAAACGACGGAAGCCCCTATTTGCCCCCTCTTTTAAGAAAATCTGGATCCATCCTCGGTCTACTTTGAAAAATATTATAGGTCCATATATCCAAGTTAATATTGTTTAAAAAAATATCTTGGACTTCTTCCCAAGTTAGGTAACACCTATTATCATATTATCTGTCTTTTACAGAAAATGTTAAGATATTTTTAACTTGAGAATCGAACGTTAAAACGGCACATATCGATTGGAGTTTTTGTTGTGTACATTGACACCGGAAGCTCAGGACCAGCAGTTCCATCGAAATCACGTGATCTGGCAGACGAAAATAACAAAATTTTAACGGAATGGAAATGATTCGAAACAACCGAATTAAGCTGAACAGTTTTGTATGACGTCACAAGATTTGATGATATTTATATGCCAAAGTAATCAACAATGTTTCACAGCATCTTATTTTTTTACAATTTTTATACCTTTTCTTAAGACCAAATAGAGATAATTTTTGCTCACCCCTTGGATAAAGTAGTCCGTTAATTTAGGTGAAAAAGATTTTTCTATCTTACCCCGGCTCCAGGGTAAGACAAGCTACACGCCGTTTTTCCCGCAAAATTGTTTTCCATTGTTGAATTAAATTGTCGATTTATAGTGTTTTGGCAATATTTTAAATGTATTTCAAAATAAAATACAATGTATTTTATAAATATATTATAAATGCTACTACAACGGCGATAAATGTCGGTAAACAAATTGTTTTTGACGTTGGTCAAAGAGAGGTAATATTTTTTATTTACCTTAGCTACGTAACAAGGGAGAGCACTCTATATTTTCTCAACGTAAACAAATATTGACACGATAGAAAGAGATGAGAAAAAGAGGCAAACATTGTAAAAGGTGCAAGATTTTGTCATTGTAGAATCTATCACAAGTTTTTTTAACTTTATTATTTTGAACCTCTTTAAAGTTGTAAAATGATAATCTTGTTTTATTTTATTACGTTGCATTTTGGTCCTGTGATACGGTTCGCAAATTAATGCGCCAAACTGCACAAAAAGTAAACAAACATATTGACACGGTAGAAATGGGTGAGAAAAAGAGTCAAACACCGTAATAGATGCAAGATAGTAAAATCTGTGACACCCTCGGGTAAGATTTAAATCGTATCGGACTCGGACAAGCCTCGTCCGATGCGATTTAAATCTTACCCTCGGGTGTCACATATTTTACTATCTTGCACCTCTCCCGGTGTTAGACCCGGGCCGAAACCCTATATGCCTTGCATTAGAACAGAAATAACTGTTGTATTTTAATATTTGCCAGCGTCAATTTTTGATTTTACGATCTCAAATATCCATCTTACTTGCTCCACTATACGTCACCTAGTAAAGCTGCATTTTCCATTATCAAATCCATAATTGACTCTTGTAACTATTCAAATACAATACAGTTATTCTTAATTATAAAAATTTTACTGTGTGTGTATTATATTCTAGAATTTATAAAGCAAAAATACTTATTTTATAAACAGTTATTGCAAAGTCTATGCTATGCACAACCAATAATTACAGTACAATAGTGAGTATACGATATTATACAGTTATTGAATTTGGAATAGGTTGCTATC
Organism: Gigantidas platifrons; assembly: GCA_002080005.1. NCBI lineage: Eukaryota > Metazoa > Mollusca > Bivalvia > Mytilida > Modiolidae > Gigantidas > Gigantidas platifrons. The sequence continues at coordinate 659,791 of MJUT01041576.1, forward strand.
TGTATTTCTCAACCTGAAAAAATTTTCATAATATACATTTTTAAAGGTTGATGGACCAGATAGCAACCTATTTCAAAGTCAATGACTGGTTTGTTTCATGAAAATGTTTTATTGTTATCTACTTACAAATTAATCGTATTTACCAATAAAATAAACACAATTTGGAACGTTTGTTTATGATTCAGCCGAAAATCAAATGTTAAATGCAATCTCATTGATTATTGAACAACGAAAGAACGAATACGATAGGATAGCAAATCCCGGTTTTTCCACATCTATTGTTATGCCTTCCGAGGGCGAGATCACTTTCCAGACACCTGCCAGGATCTATTTTTAACTGAGAGGGTGATATCGCAAGTACTCAAAACCTCTTAATCAGTTTTAAGCCAATCATACGCAAGCTAAATTACAGTCGTGTAATAATCAAATTTATATGTCTTTACATGTTTTTTTATTGGAGTACGTAATTTTCCTTTATTTAAGATGGGCAAAGGTCTAATTTTATGAAATTAAGATATATCTATGCTAATCTGTACTTAATTTTAATATCAAAACAACTTGTGAATTTTCTATTTGCTATAATATTATCCTCTGATGTTTTACAAGGAACAAATATCTACAAATTATAAGAAAATTATTTGTTCTATCCATTGTTATTAATGGAATAGTAACCATATAGTCAGTCATAAGGGAAATAACTCAGATAGAAACATGTTAAAATCAAATTGAGAAAGTATAACAATGTTTCATTATCAAATTGATACTAAAATGTTTGCTGTCATTAATGACTCAAATATGTTCATTGAGCAACATGGCTGTTTTTAATTATTTAGAAAATCTTGTTTGTATGAATCATATATGGTTTATTTGTACAAGGATATTTGTTTATTTTATAGGGGTCAGGAAGAGCAGCAGATATCTTAGCCACAGCTTATAATTATCAGTGTTCTAAAGAAAACGAAAAGTAATATGAGGACAGAAATGGAAAGAAAACAAGGGGGTTAGGATTATGGTGTTTAACGCCACTTTCAACAATATGTCAGTTAAATCTTGTCAGTCAGTTTTATTGGTGGAGGAAAGGGGTGTATCTGGAAAAAACCGCAAGTCACTGACAAACTTCATCACATGATGTTGTATCGAGTACACCTCGCTTGAGCAGGATTCGAACACACAATGTTAGTAGTGATAGGCACTGGTTGCATATATAGTTATAAATCCAACTACCATGCGATCAGGACAACGACAGCTCCTCCCCAAAGAAGAACAACAACGTCCTCTTGCTCATAATAAATCAGGATTAAGTGTCAAATTCATTGCTCTCAACTAAATATGTTTCTTATAAGACACCCACCATGTTACTCATAGTAATGTCCGGTGAAAGACTTGTTGGTGATAGAAGGAAGAAGAACCAAAAGTAAAGAAGATGTGCTTTTTTTTGGTTACATTTAAATACTAGAGCAGAATAGCCTTCATAATTTCTTATACATTGAAACCTGTCTAAACCGAACACTGAATAAAACAGAATCCCGTATAAACAAGGGCATCGCAAAGCGTGGCGTATCTCCTCGCCTAAAAATTTGACTCGATGACCTTTACCTTTAACCTATGACCTTGAAAATCAAAAGGGTTCCAGATTCTCTTAAGGACTAAGTATTTACCAAGTTTGGTCAAAATCCATTGAAGGATGTTGATTCTAGAATGTTCACAAGAATGTTACGGAAGGACGGTAGCCTTACTATATCCCTTCGCAGCTTCGTTGGCGAGGGGATAATAAAGTCTCAAATTAGGAAATCTTTGTTAATTTAACCAGCTGTACAAACCAAACTCTTGTTTTTTTCTGAACACAAAAGCTGGTCTTGAGGAGGTTTGGTTTTGATAGGTTTCACTGTATGGGCTCTTTGTTACTCAATGTTTTTATTACAGTCAAACCTGTATGAAGACGTCACCTGTGGGACAAAGAAAAAATGGTCTTATAAGACAGGAAAAAGGAAATATTCCATCACAGGACGTGACAAATGTGACCTTTTAATACAGGTGACTGCTTAATAGAGTTGACATCATGGGCATGTTAGACTGTACTTTGTTTTATTACTTTACAGAGCAGAAACAGAACTTGGCAATACACAGGAAACAAGAATCAAAGAAATGATAAAGGAAGCTTTTAAAGACAAGAATATAGATGAGATCTGGAAGATGGTAAAAGAGAGTCTTGTGAACAGAGATTTAGTTACAGTGTTTGATCTCAATCCAGCTTCTACAAACCAGGCACACCGTGATATAGACTATGCCATTTTACAAGCATTGCTTAAAGGTAATAACCCATATTACTTTATTTATTAGTAAGAAACTTTCACTTTCGCCATTAATTTGGTAAATATAGGGCTTAGGGTTATGGTGTTTAATGCCACTTTCAACAATATTTCAGTTATATTGTGGCTGTCGGTTTTATTGGTGGAGGAAATATAGATTCTCCTTCAGTTACCCGTGGGTTACGATATTTCTCCACATGAGAGAGTTAAATTAAAAATTTTAACCACGAACCAGGCGAGTGGTTAAATTTTTTAATTTAACTCTCGAGAGTGGAGAAATATCGTAACCCACATGGGCAACTGAAGGAGAATTTGTTTCTCCCATTATTTAACACGAACTTTATTTCAAAATTTGAAATAAATGGGTTTGAAATTAATGTGGGGAAAGGCACGAGACATTTTAATCCTCTAGAGGATTACCGCTTTTTCCACCACTGGTTCAGCGACGTCATAATGGGAGAAAAACCGGAATACCTGGAGAAAACCACCGTCCTGCCCCAACGTTACTTATGTGGTCCGCAGCATTTGTTTTTATATTATTTTCATTTCATTCAAACATTCAAGATGGCTGCTAGACAAATTATGCTTTCTAATTGGTTGATATTTCAAATAAATTTCTCTCAGAGACTCTTGATTTGTATAAGTATTAAGATATTATTTTTTTTTTTTTCAGCAAGCAAAGATCAAGTTGATGTTCAGCTGAAGTTGGCCCTGGCCTGGAACAGAATTGATATAGTAAAGAGTGAAATCTTTGTTGATGACAGAACATGGACGGTAATTCTATATCACAAAAAGACTTCTTGTTTTACACTATATTTTGGAAAAAATGTGATTGGTTGTACATTTTTTGTATAATTGCTTAATGGGCGTTTAATGACAACTTGGTCAGTATTTTAGCTATATTGTGATGCAAATTTACAATGTTTAAAAATTAAGATATAATCTGTAAAAGTCTTTGAGGCCTAAGAAATAAACTGCAGTACAGAAAATAAAAAAAAACAAAATAAAAAAAACAGCATTTTCTTGAGAATCCGTTGTGGAAATAATTTGAAAATGGCGTGAATGTTTAATCATTGTGATATGCAGAGGGTGTATTTAAATCTATTATGATACCCAAATGGTCAGGTTTCGTTAGAACCAGTAATGGAAACACTTTTAAAATGGCATGAATTTTCAATCATTGCGATATGCATAAGGTGTATTTAAATCTATTATGATACCTGAATGTCCAGGCTATTACTCTAATTTTGTTTCAGCATTGGAAAATATGATATTCTATTTTATGCACAATCTAGTATTATACCCGAATGGCCAGGCTATTAACTTTATTTTGTTACAGCATTGGTAAAGATGATATTCTGTTTTATATTTACAGCCAGGCAGCTTAGATGACATTTTACAATCGGCTATATTGCTAAATAGGAAAGATTTTATTGAATTGTTCTTAGACAATGGTGTCAGCCTTAAAGACTTCCTCACTTTGGAAAGATTGGGGCAGCTTTACAATCAGGTACAGTGAAACATACCCATACAGTCACATGTATTAAGCAGTCACCTGTATTAAGAGGTCGTCTTTTTCTTGTCCTGCCATAGACAATTTCGCATGGTTTTAATAGACCACTTTTTAGCTCACCTGACCCGAAGGGTCATGTGAGCTATTGCCATCACTTGGCATCCGTCGTCCATCCGTAAACATTTCAATCTTCTTTTAGAGAACCACTGAAGCAAATGGAACCAAACATGGCAGGAATGTTCATTTGAATGGTCTAACCAAGTGTTGTTATTTTAGTTACCATTTGTTACCCAACATGGCTGCCAGGGGCCATAAAAGCCTCTGATTGGCTGAAATTTTTAATGATCTTATTCTCTGATACTACATTGAGGATGGAATTGAAAATTGTGATGAATGATCAATGCAAGCTGCTAACCAAGTGCTGTTATTTTTTGGACCGATTGAAAATCCAAGATGGCCGCCAGCGGGGGACATAATTTAACATAGCGACCCTATGGGAAATATGTAAAACAAACTTCTTCTCAAGAACCACTGGATGGATTGGAACCATACTTGGCAGAAATGTTCCTTGCAATGTCCTTATCAAGTGTTGTTACTTTTAGTTCCGACCACCCTCCGTTCAAGATGGCTGCTGTTACTAAAAATATAAATTTCTTCAATTGTACATTGCTGCTTTAATATAAGTCAAAATGAGCTCAAATTTTAACTGCAGCTACACGGCAAGGAGTAGTTTAACATATATACCGGATTTTCTTTCAGCCGATTTATACTGATTATGCAAATTAGGCATACTTTGATTAAAGATCACATTTAAATATTCTCCTCAGAAACCGCTAAACCAAATTAAGCCAAACCTGGCAGCGATGGTCCCTGGATGAGTTCTTTTCAAAATTGTGTCCGACAGCCCCACCTTCCATTCAAGATGGCTGCTGTTACTAAAAATAAAAATTTCCTCAATTGTCCATTTGGTGCTCTAGTATAAGTCAAAATGAGCTCAACTTTTTTCCGACAGCCCCGCCCTCCATTCAAGATGGCTGCTGTTACTAAATAGAAATTTCTTCAATTGTCCATTACTGCTTTAGTATAAGTCAAAATGAGCTCAAATTTTAACTGCAGCTACATGGCAAGGAGTAGTTTAATATATATTCCAGGTTTTTCTGTGGAATTATTCTTTCAGCCGATCTATACCGATTATGCAAATTAGGCATATTTTGATAAAAGATCACATTTAAATCTTCTCCTCTGAAACCGCTGAACCAAATTAAAGCAACTTTGCCTGGGATGGTCCTTGGGTGGTCCCTTTTCAATATTGTGTCCGACAGCACTGCCCTCCATTCAAAATGGCTGCTGCTACCAAAAATAAACATTTCTTTAGTTGTCAATTTTCTGCTTTATTACAAATGAAAATGAACTCAAATTTTAACTGCAGCTACATGGCAATGAGTAGTTTAACATACATTCTGGGTTTTTGTGTGAGATTTTTTCAGCCAGTTTATTCCGTTTAGGAATATTATGAGATAAAAATCACATCAAAATCTTTTGCTCAGAAATTTTAGTTAAAATGATCTTTGGGTGGCCCACTTTCAAAATTATGTCAACTTTCGATGTCAAATTGAAAACCAGGTGAGCGATTACAGGCTCCTGGGAGCCTCTAGTCCTAAAGGTGACCTCTTAATGCAGGTTTGACTAATTATCCCCTCGTCAACGAAGTTGCGAAGGGATATAGTAACGCTACCGTCCATCCGTTTTTCCGTAACATCCTTGTGAACACTCTAGAATTAACATCCTTAAATGAATTTTGACCAAACATGGTACATACTCAGTCCTTAAGAGAATCTGAAACCTTATTGATTTTCAAGTTCAAACGTCAAGGTCACCAGGTAAAATATTTAGGGAAGGGGATATGCCACGCTTTGCCCTTGTTTATAGATTTAAATGTTATTTATTGTACAGTAGTCCCCTGTGAATAAAACATGACCTTATATGAAGGGTGGCCTCTTTTGAGGGGATAATTTAGTTTCTGATTGCATCGGAAATCTGGCCTTATAAGATGGGTGGCTTCTTTTTATGGTGGGAATTTACTTATAAGAAGGTTGTCTGCAATCCTTGTTAAATAAATGAAGTATTGAATTACTGTATAGCTAGTAACCTTGCATCAAGGAAGCCCAGAGAAACGTGTTAAATTTATTCTTGTATAAACATTAATCAAGTGTAAAATCAGACATTTGAATGTGATTTCAACCTCACCTCACCTTTCCACTTCATGCCCGGTGGGACATTAGGCTCTGAGGCACTGCCTCCATCTGTCTCTCTGACAGAGACACATAGAGATAAATGGTAATCTCAAGAACCTGCTTAATAGAGTAGCAGCAAATACCTATTTTATAAGGAGGCCTTGGTGGCTGAGTGGTTGAGGTCTTTGTTTTCTGACTACAAGCCTAACACCATTTGACTTGGCTTCACACCATTATGCTCACCACTTAAGTGGTAATATTTTTAGGTCAGGGATTTCACAGGAGAAAATGTCCCAATTTTTACACTCATAAACTGCATCGTGAATTCAGCCATGCATGTTGGACACATTTCCAAAGATATGATCTATGATGCCATTCATTATTTCTAATGTTTATTTCCCTGAACTGAATAAAACATAGACAAATCTAATTGCAAAACATATTAGAGGATTAAACACTGTTTTTTAGAAAATTATTTATGTATAAACTCCGACAGATCACTCATAAACTGAATAAAGTGTATAATTCTTATTCTTGGACATCATGTTGTTTTCGACGTTAAATACTAATAATTCTTGGTGGATTATTTTTAGCTCACCTGACCCAAAGGTCAGGTGAGCTTTTGTCATCACTTTGCGTCCGTCGTCGGCGTCGTCGTTGTCGTCGTCGTCGGCGTCGTCGTCGTCGTCCACGTCTGTAAACTTTTCATACTGTCTTCTTCTTCTTTGAAATCACTGAACTGATTTGGACCAAATTTGGCAGAAATGTTCATTGGGAGGTCCTGTACTAAATTTGTTATTTTGGTGCAGATCGGAAATCCAACATGGCCGCCAGGGCCAATAATGTGTTCTGATTGGTTGAAACTTTGAAAATCTTCTTGTCAGAAACTACTGAGCCGATGGAATTGTAACATTATATAAATGATGACTGGATAGTCCTCTACTAAATTTGTTATTTTTGTGCCGATCGCGTATCCAAGATGGCCGCCATGACTCGACTTATTTTAACATTGGACCCTATGGGAATTTCACATTTTCATCTTTTTTTTCTGAAACCACGCAACAGATTTGAACCAATCTTGGCAGAAATGTTCATTAGATGGTCATATACAAGATTTTTGTTTTTGGCGCTGATCGGAAATCCAACATGGCTGCCAGGTCTCATAATGTGTTCTGATTGGTCGAAATTTTAAAAATCTTAATGTTAGAAACCACTAAGCCAATTGAATTGTGACTTAACAGGAATGATCATTGGGTGATCCTGTACTAAATTTGTGAATCATTTGCTGATCAGAAATTCAAGATGGCCGCCATGACAAGACTTAGTTTAACATTGGACCCTATGGGAATTTCACATTTTCATCTTTTTTCCTGAAACCACGAAACAGATTTGAACCAAACTTGGCAGAAATTTTCATTAGATGGTCATATACAAAAGTTTTGTTTTTGGCGCTGATCGGAAATCCAACATGGCTGCCAGGGCCCATAATGTGTTCTGATTGGTCGAAATTTTTAAAATCTTATTGTTAGAAACCACTAAGCCAATTGAATTGTGACTTTACAGGAATGATCATTGGGTGATCCTATTCTAAACTTGTGAATCGTTTGCAGATCGGAAATTCAAGATGGTCACCATGACTCGACTTAGTTTTAACATAGGACCTATGGAAAATATTTTTAAAGGTCTTCTCCTCTGAAACCAGCAAGTCAATTTAAAACAAACATAGCATGAATGGTCCTTAGGTGGTCAACTTTCAAAATTATGTCCTGTGAGCCCGACCTCCATCCAAGATTGCCGCAGTCAGCGGACATAGTTTTAACATAGGACCCTATGGGAAAATTGTTTAAAAGTCTTCCCTCTGAAACCAGTCAGCCAATTTAAAGCAAATATGGCATGGATGGTCCTTGGGTAGTATACTTTTAAAATTGTGTCCGGTGACTACTACCTCCATCCAAGATGGCTGCCATGAGCAGACATAGTTTTAACATAGAACCCTATGGGATTTAAATAGTAACTTAGATGTATTCGGCATGCAGACATTCTTAAGAGGACTTAGTTATGTCAGGTGAGCGATTAACGCTACAAAAAAGTAGTACAGTAAACGGAAATATTGATTTATAAATTCCTTTCGAATGACGTAGAATAAGTGACGATATTCAATCAGATTACGAGTTATTAATAAATTCTAGTAAGAATAGAACTATTTTTGTTTATTTAATAAAAATACAGTCAAGCCGCACATGTTGTCACCTCTATTAAACAATCACCTGTATTTAAAAGTCACCTTTTCATATGATTTTTCATATTCTATGTATCAAAGGTTTCCTTTTTATCCCCTCGCCAACGAAGTTGCGATGGGATACAGTAACGCTACCGTTCGTCCTTCCGTAGCATCATTGTGAACATTCTAGAATCAACATCCTTCAATGGATTTTGACCAAACTTGGTACATACTTAGTCCTTAAGAGAATCTGAAACCCTACTGATTTTCAACGTCATAGGTCCAAGGTCAAGGTCACCGGGTCAAATTTTTACCGCGTAATATCATTGTGAACACTCTAGAATCAACATCCTTCAATGGATTTTGACCAAACTTGCTACATACTTAGTCCTTAAGAGAATATGGAACCCTTTTTATTTTCAAGGTCATAGGTCAAAGGTCAAGGTCACCGGATCAATTTTGTTCTGCATAACATCTTTGTGAACACTTCAGAATCAACATCCTTCAATGGATTTCTACCAAACTTGGTACATACTTAGTCCTTAAGAGAATATGAAACCCTTTTGATCTTCAAGATCATAGATCAAAGGTCAAGGTCACCGGATCAAATTTTTACTGCATAGCATCCTTGTGAACACTCTAGAATCAACATCCTTCAATGAATTTTGACCAAACTTGGTACATACCTAGTCCTTAAGAGAATTTGGAACCCTATTGATTTTCAAGGTCAAAGGTCAAATTTTTACCATGTAACATCCACATGAACACTCTAGAATCAACATCCTTCATTGGATTTTGACCAAACTTGGTACATACTAAGTCCTTAAGAGAATCTGGAATCCTATTGATTTTCAAGGTGAAAGGTCAAGGTCACCGGGTCAAATTTTTAGGCGAGGGGATATGCCACGTTTTGCAATGCCCTTGTTATACAGATTTTATTGCACACTTCTTTTTGATTTGTTGATTGCACATTTACAGCGTTTCGTCTTTGTTTTGCTTTGACAATGATAAAGTCAGCTACATTTTGTAAATTTAATCCAAATTGATATTGATGCCTGATATTGTTGAATTTGTTCTCGTTATGAATATGCATGAAATTTTGCAATTAAACGAAATCAACCAAAAGCCAATCAATTTAAATATATGTGAAAAGAAATCTTTCCAATTTCTATTTGTTTCTATTTATAGATTCCAAGAAAATGTCATTTAGCCATGGTATTGGAAAAAATCAAACAGAAAGATGGCCCCGTAAGTATTTTTATACCCCCCGCAAACAAAGTTTGGGGGTATATAGGAATCAACCTGTCCATCCATCCGTCCGTCCGTCTGTCTGTCTGTCCGTCCATGTACCTTGTAAGCGCAACTCCTCCTAAACGACGGATTGGATTTTTATGAAACTTTACACACTTGTAGTACACTACCTGCAGATGTGCATGAAGGAATATGGTTGCTGTCCAAAATTTAAAAGGGGAGATAATTCAACTTATACTTTCACGAAAAAAGGGAGGCATGTACCTTGTAAGCGCAACTCCTCCTAAACGGCTGATTGGATTTTTATGAAACTTTACACACCTGTAGTACACTACCTGCAGATGTGCAGAAGGAATATGGTTGCTGTCCAAAATTTAAAAGGGGAGATCATTCAACTTATACTTTCACGAAAAGGGGGGGGCATGTACCTTGTAAGTGCAACTCCTACTAAGCTGCAAGCGGGGGGTATCACTCAGTGAGGTCACTCACAGTTCTAGTTGATATTATATATGTTATGCTTTTCGTCCTTTATTTCAAAAACTATAAGAGATAGATAGATGTTAAGTCTAAACTGAAAACATGTTCAGTTTGTCAAGATCTACATGCCCTGCAATTTTGAAGTAAATCTTAATACCCGTCTAGGAGTTCTTGCCCTTTTTTCATAATTTTTTAGCTCTGCTGGCCCAAAGACATTATCTTTTATTCATAAATATAGAAAACAGTCAAGGTAATGATTACCTCCCTTTGAAATTTGCTTCAGTATCATTCTATCGTCAGGTGAGCGATACAGGCTCAGTGGGATGAGCCTCTAGTTTCAGATGGTTTTCATTGCCACAATCATATTATAATACTGTTGAATATACTTTTAGCAGTAATTTGGGCATTTTTCCTCTTATCTCGATGCATGATATTTTCGAACCTTGGACCCCTTGCAGTGCATCTACCAACTGAACTAAAGGAGATCTCCACTAACGCAGTGGGCAGAGATGGTAATGAACCTACTACATTTCTTATAACCATAGGTACAGGAGCGTACCTGTTAAACAGCTAAAAAGAAATTGCTAAAAATCACAATAAACACTAATAGCCCTCTATATATTCCAGGATGGCATTGAATCCTCAGTTACTCTCAGGGACGTAGTACATCTAATACAGGACTTGATTGGAGATTTCTACGCTGGCCATCATCATTTAACAAGTGATGTCAACGTTTCTAATTTTTTCAGATGGTCGTCATTGTCACGATCATACTATATTATAGTTGAATTTACTTTTAGCAGTAATTTGGTCATTTTTCCTTTGATCTCGATGCATGGTATTTTCGATCCTGTGACCTATTGTATTGCATCTACCAACTGAGCTAAAGGAGATCTCCACTAACGCAGTAGCCAGAGATGGTAATGAACCTACTACATTTCTTATAACCTTAGGTAGAGGAGCGTACCTGTTAAACAGCTAAAAAGAAATAGCTAAAAATCACAATAAACACTAATAACCCTCTATATATTCCAGGATAGCATTGGATCCTCAGTTACTCTCAGTGACGTAGAACATCTAATACAGGACTTGATTGGAGATTTCTACGCTTGCCATCATTTAACAAGTGATGTCAACGTTTCTAAAGGTATTAGACTGATGATGGCCCCAAGTAGTTCAACTCATAAAGGTACATATAGATATTTTAAACAATCTTATATATGTTATTGAGGTTCTAGACAGGGTATTGTCAATCTGAAGACGTGAATTTGAAAATATATACCCTGTATAGAACATGAATAACTGTTATATTATGGTGCATATAATTTAATTTAAAAAATTTAAACATTTTCATTCCATTTTTGATATTACCGAAGCCGTTTCTGAATTGGACGCCGGTGTTTTTTTTTATGGTAGAATACATTAAAAACATTAACATCTATTATGCCACAACTCCATTCTAAATTTTTTATGGAAGCACATGTTTATTTTACCAACAAGCGCAGTGAAACTTATATACTCAAGGTTAGGAACCATTAAAGGAAGGTCAAATTTGTTTTTGGACTAAACCACTTTTTCCAGTTCTGGAGTTATGCCCTTGTTTACTTTAACTGGAAGCGGTGGCATCAGTATCTATAGACACATTCTTACATTTTTTATACGACCGCAAAATTTGTAGGTTTTAGTTCTATTTTTTTGTGTTAGACTTTGACTTTGACTTCTGAGGGAATCTTTTATTATTATCTAAAAATATCTGTTTTGTCCAACAAGATAGAAATATATTATAAAAAATGACTGTTTAACTATATCTATTGTATGCATTTAGATGTACGTTTTATAGAATTTGTTTTGTTTTGTTTATTGTAGAACCTGTTTACATGTTCAATGCAGTACAAGAACTTTTCTTCTGGTCTGTATTGATGAATAGACAAGAATTAGCCAAACTGTTCTGGAATCTTGGAAAGGTATTAATACAAATTTAGTTCTGTGTTAAAGAGTTGATTAACTTACATTTCAAGATTTCAGTAAAATATGCAATTCTACTGAATATATGTAAGTTATTCTACTGAATATGCAATTTATTCTACTGAATATGTTAATTATTCTACTGAATATGCAAGTTATACTACTGCATGCAATGTATTCTACTGAATATGCTAATTATTCTCTGAATATGCAAGTTATTCTACTGAATATGCAAGTTATACTACTGAATATGCAAATTTATTCTACTGAGTATGCAAGTTAGACTTGTTATAGGAAGGTAGGAATGGTCATTGTCATCAAGTGTCAAACACCCTATTTTTTTAAAACTTTTCATACATTACTGACTTGAAAGTTTTGTCATGGTTCGTCAAACACGCCTTTTCGAGCTACCGTTAGTGGAAGATTGAAACATTTTACCTTTACTGCTATTACCCCATCTTTTAACAAACGTGAAAGAGAAATTGTATAAGATTCATATGCCTGAGACAAGGGTTATCTTTAGTTTTATAAAATGGTTTCATCTTATTGAACATAGGATCACATTAACCATTTTAATACCACCACTTTTAGTACCTGTCCCAAGCCAGGAATTGGATTTCCAACTTCTCATGGCGTGGTCTTTTTTATGTTCAGTGCATTCAGTTAAGATTCGAGGTGATTGTGTTCATTTTGTTGATATTGGTGGAATTGTTTACCATCACTGTTTAAACTTTCTAATGTAAATCTTTTCCAGGATGCTATAGCCAGTGCTCTGGTTGCCTATGGACTGTTAATCAAGATGTCTAAGAGGACGGACGACATAGAATTAAAAAAGTCTTTCATTAGGAATGCATTGTACATAGATATAAATGTTTTTTCAATACAGTAGCAGAAATAAGTGTTATTTCTCTTTCCTGTCTGCACTTTACTATTATTATTTCTCACTGTTCACTCTACATGAATCAGGTACTAGGAGTGCTTTAAGCATAGGGTTAAGGTATGGGTGAGTGAGTGGTTGTTGTTTAGCTCCAATTCAGCTATTTTTCAGCTATATCATGGCGAGAGCAAGTTAATTTTCAATGAAATGATGATGAGGTCCGCTTTGTACTAGACCAACATATTGAGTTGGATTTTTATATGGTACTAGCTCACTAATACAATAGTCCACAGGAAGACATGTCGCTCCACATTTTCTGATTCCAGGCCAACCAGTCTGCTCTTTCTCCTTAATGCTGTATGCTTAGTGGAGAAGCAGTAAATACCAACTTTACAGTCTTTGGTTTGACCCGACCGGGGCTCGATACCCACGATCTATTGCACTCGAAATGCGAGCACACTTACCCCATTATGCCACCAATGCGGTTCGTTAGGGTTATTGTGTTTAACACTACTTTCAACAATATTTCAGTTATATTCTAGAAGTTTGTTTATTTGACGAAGACCGGAGTACCCACATGAAACTAACAACCTGCTGCAAGTTACTGACAAACTTTATCATGTAATGTTGTATCGAGTACACCATTCCATGAACAGGGTTCGAAATCTCAACTTTAGTGGTGATAGGGACGGATTGCACAGGTAGTTGTAAATCCAACTACCATGCAATCATGACCACAACGGCCCCCTGATATAAATATAAATATTATGGAATTCTAAATGCATCGTCTGTAATCAACCAAGATTTGTGACATCATTATATTATTGCTTGTATGTCGTAGCCCTTTATTTTGTTGTTGTTTTCTTTGGCGAAAATCCTAAACAAAAAATTATACATTTGTATTACTGAAAAATCTAATGACTTCACACAGAGAACATAAATATCTGAACTATTAATGAACATTAACATTTTATCAATATGATCTTTTTCTTTTCAGAGAATTTTCAGACTTAGCTATTAAAGTTTTAAATGAATGTCACGAAACAGATGAAAGAAAGGCACAGAATGTATTGATTCGCCAACTGGATAACTGGGGTAGAGCCACTTGTGTTCTCATTGCCGTGGAAACACAAAATAAGCATTTTATTTCCCAGACTGCTTGTCAGTCCCTATTGAATAGAGTGTGGATGGGTCGACTCTCTAATGACAATGGAGCTCTAAAAGTAAGTATTGTGTAGAAGAAGAAATCATTTCTTTTAGACGTTATCAGTCTCGAGATGTTATATATCCCGTTTTAGAGTGCAGTAGTTTTGTTAAAAGGTGAGGTGTCAGCCGAACCTTTTAACAAAACCACTGCACTCTATAAAACGGGATATATAACATCTCGAGACTGATAACATTTTTATCTGAATGTTCCAACATTAATAAGTATGTCCTTATATAATATTATAGGAAAAACATAAATTACGTGTATCTTTGGACAAAAGGTCACAGAGAACGATTATTGATTTTCTGTCAAGTAGTGAAATGTAGGTCACCTGTTGCAATATAAATGGACAGCGATGTCATATCATTTTCTTTGGTTTATGAAATATAGGTGAGAGACGCCGTCTGCTGTGTGAGCGAGATTATTGATTTTCTGCCACCGCATTTCTTCAAAGTAGTTTCTGTTTTCCCTTAATCCTTAGAAGTACTTTGTTAGCCAATCAATATTCTACTTGCCACGAGAACATCAGATAATTATCCTTGTTTTAAGGTTCAGGCCTTTCAATAAGGGGTGGTACCAGGTACTTTTACCCACTTACTTGATTTTAAAGAGTGTTGTATAAGATATTCATGTAAAATCTTAAAATTTTAATAAAAAAAGTACCACCTGTAAATAGTTATGTTCTAATACACTTTAACAATATTGAAAGCCCTTAAAGTTATTCCAAAAAAAAAAAAAGTAGACCAATTGCACATTTCGACTTGATTCCAAAATATACATTTTTATAAGAGTTATTTCCCTTTAGTGCAGGCAATGGAATCCCTTTTCATGCGAAGTTCAAGGAATATAATATGCATTTATGTAATACTCTGTCCTCAATTTTAGTGTTGTAACAACTTGTGCATTTTTTATTTGCTCTAAAACTATACTGATTTTTTTACAAAGTTCAAATATTTACAAATTTTAGGAAAATTATATTCAAATTATATCTTTGTGTTGCTCTTTCATGGAACTGTTAATTTTAGAAACGATTCGGGAATTTGCGAATGGTGTATTGGAGGAATTTAAAACATTTTTTATTGGTAGTGGGGGTCTGTAGCTTTCAACATAAATAATTTTGACTAATTTGTATCTGTAGAGAGTGTTTAAAAAATGCTGTCCATCGTAACAAATTTAGTTTTTTTCTATCCTAACATAGTGTTAGTAAGAAACTATACAGATGTAAATGAGCATGAGATACTATCCAAAATTACACTTAGACACAAATAAAAAAGAAAACGTGCTATTATTGCTGTTCTACACTACACACAGTCACAGTATGCATGTATTTGCAATGGTAAATTAACCTTCTCAAATGTATCAAAATTAACAGCATGCATGATACTGCAAAAGTGTTGACGTTAGTAGCTGATTTTACTTTTTATTTACAGTTACTGAGTTGTGTCTTTTTTCCACCATTAATGTTTCCATTGATAAAATATGTGAAAAAGGAGACGCAAGATCCGACAAAGGTTGGTACAACTACATGTATATACGGAGTATAATAAACAGTATAATTTTACTGTATATTCAATTTCCAGCATATTTTTGTTTTATAACTTTCAGATTTTCAGGATTTTCATATACCTTCCCAAGACCGGGCATTTCATTTGGAAGTGCATTATATTTTTCCAGGCCTTCCTGCCCTAATAAGTCGAAAGGTCACAATTGAAAATAGTTGAAAGCAAAAAATATCACACTGTCGGAACATTTGCTTACATATGTATTGCCATTGGAGATCCAGTTATCAAGACAGGAGGGTTAGAATCCCTTTAACCAGTTTAACCCAACCACATTTTAATGCCTGTCCCAAACCAGGATCTGGATTTCCAATGTCACATGTAGTGGTCTTTTTTATGCTAAGTGAGTTCATTTAAGATGAGAGGTGATTGTTTGTTTTGTTGATATTGTTGGAATAGTACCATCACTGTTTAAACTTTCTTTAGAGGTGATTGTTTGTTTTGTTGATATTGTTGGAATAGTACCATCACTGTTTAAACTTTCTTTAGAGGTGATTGTTTGTTTTGTTGATATTGTTGGAATAGTACCATCACTGTTTAAACTTTCTTTAGAGGTGATTGTTTGTTTTGTTGATACTGTTGGAATAGTACCATCACTGTTTAAACTTTCTTTAGAGGTGATTGTTTGTTTTGTTGATACTGTTGGAATAGTACCATCACTGTTTAAACTTTCTTTAGAGGTGATTGTTTGTTTTGTTGATATTGTTGGAATAGTACCATCACTGTTTAAACTTTCTTTAGAGGTGATTGTTTGTTTTGTTGATATTGTGGGATAGTACCATCACTGTTTAAACTTTCTTTAGAGGTGATTGTTTGTTTTGTTGATATTGTTGGAATAGTACCATCACTGTTTAAACTTTCTTTAGAGGTGATTGTTTGTTTTGTTGATATTGTTGGAATAGTACCATCACTGTT